>NQII01000954.1:439962-450430 GCA_002778355.1 Clitarchus hookeri | reverse complement strand
CACCCTTGAATACCCCAAAAGGTAAAAATAAAATTATAGGAGGAAATCCAAGTTTCCCCCCGAACAGCCGACATTTGCTACTGCAATTTCACAACAATGCTCCAAGCAGCCTGGCATCAGGCCAATCACTCTAATACACACTACATACATACTTTACCACATCCTTTTGTCTAGACTGTGCACACTCATCAAGAGTAAATTGTGCAACAGTGTGGTGCCTGATGGTGTGGCCTACTAGGCTACTACTAATGTAGATTATCACCTGGAACTGCAGGGGATTTGCAAAGCCAAGTTTGGGTATATTATCCTGCTTTCCAGGAATGTGGTGCCATTAAAACGAAGTCCTCTGCAGGGGCTCGCACCATGCTGGTATGGACCATGTACAGAGAGACAGCGGCAGGGATACACTGCCTACTTGGTCAGCGATGGGAGAGGCCAGAGGATGAATGTACACTACGATCATCTGCACAATACCCATATTCATCTATTGGAGGAGGAAAATACGATCTCCAACGCGAACGATGCAGGGGCACCGAGTGCCGCGATGCCAGATACCCGGCCATCTGTGACTCACGACGACGAAGCCAACCTGGCTACCCGAACCCCAGGCACACTCAAGGTAGAGCTGGAACAAGCATGGGACTGGCTGTTTCCAGCAACATCAAGTCCCTCTCCCCTCCACTAGCCACTAATAACTGTGCCAAAGGAGGAGACACCAAACCCAAGGACAACCAAGGCTGGGTACCAGAACTCTCCTTGCAAAATGCTGCATTGAGGGTAATTGTTCAAGAGCTACCAAAGGAGCAGATGCATCAGTGGCCCTGCAGGAGATGCAGAGCACTGTGCTGGTACTCGCCCTCAGGATGGCCAAAACAGACCACTGAGGCAACAGCAACACCATGTGTATCAGCCTAGAGAAGTTCTGTGCCAGAATGTACAATGGCACTGGAATGAGCACCGCCTGATACAACACAACACACTGCCCGGATCACGCCGGCCCCAGAATAAGCACCAGCTGCCCGAGTACCGCCGACCATTGGCTCTCTAGGAGACCAAGATCGAACATTATCAACAGTTCAGGCCCCAGAGCATGCACCAGCTGCTTCACCATCGCATACGAGGTGAGCCCTGCCCAATGGTGGTACAGGCAAGAATCCAGAGTCCGGTCCAGCGGTAAGCACGTAGCTAGTGCCCACAGAGCCGACCCAAGGCATGGGTGGATACCTGCAGGATCTAGACACTGCAGCAACCCTGCTCTGCTCATGCCATGGCGAAGAAATCCAAGCGAGGAGAGGCGAACTGCACTACCACCTGTGGCTTCGCCCCCATCGGTGACGGAGTCACCGGACACACAGCAGACAGAAGAGGAAGAAGACAGTGGGTTTCACCTGACTCTCAGTCTGGTATTCATGGCACAATGGTGGGAGAGACCACTACCTCCTAGATGTGTGGAGGCAGGTATCTGTGGTCAGGTATGGATTTCACATTGGTTGGGTGCATTTGACATTCTATCCCCAGTCAAATTCCCAGGACGCATTAACTGCACTACAGCAGGGTAAACCACTGCCTGAACATACCTGACTGGCCAACACACTGGCACTTCCGAGCGTAATAGGGCGACTTTCACCCATGTGGAAATAAATATACCAACCTCATCCGTCGCCCAGAAAAAAATGCTAGGGCATAGTTAAAGACAGTAACGAGGGAGCGAATGGAAGAACAGGGATCAGGTAATCAAGGAAGCAATATATCAGTGCCGAGCTATTTATTGTAGAGCCTTAACAGATGACACAAACTTACAGGTGTGAATTACTACGAATGTAGATCCAATAGGAAATATATTTTTATTAGGCCCCAAAAATCAGTGCTGTAATTTATCCTACCTTTTTTGAATTTTTTGTGATAAATTTCAATTCGCCTTGTTGTATCTATAGCTTAAGGGGTCAACGATGTGAGCAGATATATACAGAGGATGTGACGCCATGAGCCACCTGACGAATTAAAAATACCGTAAAGGGCATCATTAAGAGCTGTTTAGAGGGCAACGCTGTATAAATAGAGGTCAGGCTAGTAAATGCAGACAAATGAGATTTTGGCATGCCATTAAGAAAAGATACAGTGTTACTTCCCTTTTTTCAAAATTTTATTTACATTATTTTTAATTGCCATAATTAAAAAAAAATAATCGCTCAATTTCAGCAAGTTTGTTACTTCATAGTAAATTAAATAATTCAATTATCGAAAAGTAATAANTCACATTGGTTGGGTGCATTTGACATTCTATCCCCAGTCAAATTCCCAGGACGCATTAACTGCACTACAGCAGGGTCAACCACTGCCTGAACATACCTGACTGGCCAACACACTGGCACTTCCGAGCATAATAGGGAGACTTTCACCCATGTGGAAATAAATATACCAACCTCATCCGTCGCCCAGAAAAAAATGCTAGGGCATAGTTAAAGACCGTAACGAGGGAGCGAATGGAAGAACAGGGATTAGGTAATCAAGGAAGCAATATATCAGTGCCAAGCTATTTATTGTAGAGCCATAACAGATGACACAAACTTACAGGTGTGAATTACTACGAATGTAGATCCAATAGGAAATATATTTTTATTAGGCCCCAAAAATCAGTGCTGTAATTTATCCTACCATTTTTGAATTTTTTGTGATAAATTTCAATTCGCCTTGTTGTATCTATAGCTTAAGGGGTCAACGATGTGAGCAGATATATACAGAGGATGTGACGCCACGAGTCACCTGACGAATTAAAAATACCGTAAAGGGCATCATTAAGAGCTGTTTTAGAGGGCAACGCTGTATAAATAGAGGTCAGGCTAGTAAATGCAGACAAATGAGATTTTGGCATGCCATTAAGAAAAGATACAGTGTTACTTCCCTTTTTTCAAAATTTTCTTTACATTATTTTTAATCGCCATAATTAAATAAAAATAATCGCTCAATTTCAGCAAGTTTGTTACTTCATAGTAAATTAAATAATTCAATTATCGAAAAGTAATAANTAAAAATAATCGCTCAATTTCAGCAAGTTTGTTACTTCATAGTAAATTAAATAATTCAATTATCGAAAAGTAATAAATACAAATATTACTTATCACCTTTCTGCAAAATTGGTTGTTTATAGAAAGAGTAACACTTGTCACAGAGAGAATTAATATTAAGTACCATGATGCACTGCAATTATACTTAAGCGCCACTGTATGGAGATAGGCAATTTTTATCCTGTAGGTTCAGCTTGGTGTGCCGGTTGTTAGACGATTCCCATGTTGTGGTCAAGATAACATCTTGTCAGCTGTTTCCTGTATCCTAGCCTCGCACTACTTTGGCAGTCCAGATATTCAATTTTCCTGGCAGTGCCAAATGGATTGGGGAGGGGGGATGAAGGACAAAGGCTTGGTACATACATACAAGCAACATTGAAACCATAATGCAGTATTTATTTAATGGGGAATAATATTGTAAATTAAAATATAANACATACATACAAGCAACATTGAAACCATAATGCAGTATTTATTTAATGGGGAATAATATTGTAAATTAAAATATAATAATAATTTATGCATTTTTATGGAATTTAAAATATACAAAAATAACACCATGTTTAATCTAGATATTTACAATNTAATAATAATTTATGCATTTTTATGGAATTTAAAATATACAAAAATAACACCATGTTTAATCTAGATATTTACAATATTTCCAGGAATATCATTTTTCATTGCTACACCTATACAGTCCAGGCAATTAAAAAAATCACGGAGAAACTGCAAAGCATGGACAAACTGCAAGAAAAGTTTCTTATGACAATATTTGCATTAAAATTCGTAGGAAAAAACATTAAAAACCCATGCAAAATTGCATTAGATTTTCCCTGAAAAACTAGAAAAAACTCAGTAATCATATGTCTTACAAAAATACATAGTAGACTGAAGTTTAAGTAAACAAAATTTGCGACAAGATTTCCAAAATTAGCCAAAACCCACCATTTGTTTTCTGGATGAAATTTATCAAATTGAATAAAACATACATTACGAAGTAAAAGGTGTATATTGTAGTTAAGACACATAACTCGATGAGATGTTGGAATGCTTTTGTTTTATAACACTACATTTACAAATTCCCCAAAAAAATTATTTAAGGCTACGAAACTTAATAACAGAGGGGGAGAAAATAAAAATATGTCTTCATAGATTCCTTAACGATCTGTTAAAACAAAAGTAATATCATCATGCTTTTTGCTTCCGAAGACTACCTAAACGAAAGTCTGGAAAAAAAAAAACCAGAATTACAAACCATATTTAACTTTCATCAGATCGTCGCCACGAGCAAATGCTTTGTCGTTCTCACACTGATNGGATGAAATTTATCAAATTGAATAAAACATACATTACGAAGTAAAAGGTGTATATTGTAGTTAAGACACATAACTCAATGAGATGTTGGAATGCTTTTGTTTTATAACACTACATTTACAAATTCCCCCAAAAAAATTATTTAAGGCTACGAAACTTAATAACAGAGGGGGCGAAAATAAAAATATGTCTTCATAGATTCCTTAACGATCTGTTAAAACAAAAGTAATATCATCATGCTTTTTGCTTCCGAAGACTACCTAAACGAAAGTCTGAAAAAAAAAAATACCAGAATTACAAACCATATTTAACTTTCATCAGATCGTCGCCACGAGCAAATGCTTTGTCGTTCTCACACTGATTCAATTAAAAATTTAAATTCCGGGCGGGGCAAAGTTGCATGTATATAAAATATTGATCCGCAACCACATAATTCCTATCAAAAAAATTACAATAAATAAAAATATTTCTTAATATTACCAAACACTAAAATTCGATTTCCAGGTGGGCGAAGCCATGGGGTACATCCATTTTGTTTTAAATGCTATATATAACAACCACCCAAATTTATAAAAAAATATAATTTACTTTACTTTACACTAAAACTACCTGCTACGCTAATTAACATTTAAGTATTAAAACTAAGGTGTTAATATACGTAAATGTGCTCCAAAATGACGAAATACAGAACAGATTTCTGTACAATATGGAACTTCTCTGCATTGTCTATAGTCCCATACAGCACAATGATATCCTATGATTGTCCATAGGATATTTGCATGGATGTTTTCAATATACACAGGACATCTGTAGATCTCCATTAAATATCTGTAGGATGTCCTATGATATTCCAAATGTCCACTTTGTGAATATCGCCAGGACATCAACGAAGGACATCGCCAGGACATCCGCGAAGGACATCGCCAGTACGACTACGAAAGGATATAGCCACATGTCATTTGACATTGTCGTGATATCCATGACAGACATCGTCCAGATGTCCAACCTGGCCTTAAAGCTGTTATATGTCCACACATTAATTGAGTCATCAATTTCCAAGAGCTGTCAAGTCCATCAAATTTAAATTTTAAGGTTATTTCATTATTCAGTAGTTGGCAGCATGCTATATACGTTAAGCGAAAATGAAGGAAACAAAGTACGATACATCCCATTCAAATTTTCTAATAAAAGTAGGCTCCTCTCCCATAATATGTTAAGTCTGTTACTGCTGCAGTTCCAGAAAGTGTCATGTCCTTATAAGAATGCAGGAACAAAATCTGTTGCGTCCATTAGATAATACACTGAAGAGCCAAAAAAACGTACACATGCCTAATATCGTGTAGCCACCCCCTCTCCCCCCGAGTTCGCAGAAGTGCTGCAAGACGACGTGGCATTGACTCGACTAATGTCTGAAGGTATGCAGGAGGCAATTCACATCATGAACCCTGCANGCTGCAAGACGACGTGGCATTGACTCGACTAATGTCTGAAGGTATGCAGGAGGCAATTCACATCATGAACCCTGCAGGGCAGTCCACAAATCCAATCTGCACCAATTTGAGAAAGGGTTGCGCGTCTGTCACGTTTAATGATTCNCGATGTCGAAGATGTGATGTTTTACCGGATTCCCGATATTCACGGTACACTCGTGAAATGGTGGTACGTGAACATCGTAATGTTATCGCTACCTCGGAGATGCTATGTCCCATCTCTCGTGCGCCGACTATAACACCACGTTCAAACTCATTNATCGCTACCTCGGAGATGCTATGTCCCATCTCTCGTGCGCCGACTATAACACCACGTTCAAACTCATTTAAATCTTTATAACCTGCCATTGTAGCTGCCGTAACCGATCTAGCTGCCGGCCGCATCGCGCTACTCTGATTGGTTCCATACCTCTGTTATTTGCATACGCACGCCTATACCAGTTTTTTTNTGCCGGCCGCATCGCGCTACTCTGATTGGTTCCATACCTCTGTTATTTGCATACGCACGCCTATACCAGTTTTTTTTCTCTTTATTGTAAATGCTTTGTAGAAGTCACAGTTATAAAATCAGTCATGTCCAACGATCCTGTTAAACTATATTTTCACTGAATTAAAAAGCACTTAATTTATTTTAAGGAGGTAACTATACATTTGTANTGCCGGCCGCATCGCGCTACTCTGATTGGTTCCATACCTCTGTTATTTGCATACGCACGCCTATACCAGTTTTTTTCTTCTCTTTATTGTAAATGCTTTGTAGAAGTCACAGTTATAAAATCAGTCATGTCCAACGATCCTGTTAAACTATATTTTCACTGAATTAAAAAGCACTTAATTTATTTTAAGGAGGTAACTATACATTTGTATTGTGTTAAGAGGTATTTTTTTTGTAAGTAGGTGGTACTCTAAACTTGGTGTTTGTTGACAAGCATCTACATTGTGAAGGAAACATTATGGCTATATTTTAGGTATTCATTTTAGCATGAAATTAGTTTTTTTATAATTGATAATTTAATAGACACTAATATCACACATGCACCTGCATTTAAGGCGACAAAAACAGAGAAACCATGAATCGTGGGACAAAGTCATTGCCAAAAAATCAGGTTTATAAAAGCCATTGAAAATGTTAAATTACCATTGTTACGGTTTATTTTGTTTCTCAGTTATTATTAAAAGAAAATTGTATCAAAAAGTATCATCCTGAATCCAGCTGAATATTAAGAAATTATATCGCAGTTTGGTACTGTATTAAAAATGGAAACTGATGCACAGGTTTTTGACTGGAAGTCAGCAGTTAGATATATAGCAAATCCGCCTTCTGCTTTACATTTTCAGTTCAAACCGTGTAAAAGGATCATCATCAAAAATACACAAACAGGCTCAGTAATTGTTCAAGGGAAGCAGAACTACAATGCAGATGTCGGGGTTGAGAAATGTATCTACAAAAGAGGGAAATCATTCAAGGAAATTAAGCCCTCAGTCATTGAGAAGGGTGTAACGGTCAAGTTGGAAAAAATCATTTATGTCACAAGACTTTTACGGGACTATTACAGGCTTAACTGGGAGAGATTTAATGACCTTGTATTCTGAACAACCCTAAAACTACAGAAAAATGAATACGAGGGCTGATTCAGAAGTCATGGCAGCTATTGTTTATCTCCCGAAAATGACCCAACACAGGAAATGTACTATGTACAATTGAGAGTGTACAATATGCATGTTTTAAAGGTGACACCACATGAGGCATGGATGCAGGAATGTCCAGCAAGGAACGAAGACAAACATGGCTGCTTGAAATAACAGTTTAATTGATATATTCTCGTAAATACTGTATACACTTATGTGAACGGGTACGTATCGTACATGTACGAGGTGTTTAACATCCTTCAAAGTAGTCTCCAAGGTTGTCCACGATTCGTTGCCAGCGATGAGGCATCGTCACAGCATTTCGACGAGAGTTGGCGCATATTGATGGATCTCGTGCAGCCGATGGTACTTCCCATCTGCCTTATCGCTGGCAACGAACCGTGGACAACCTCAGAGACTACTTTGAAGGATTTTAAACAGCTCGTACACGTACGATACATACCCGTTCACATGAGTGTATACAGGTTGTTTGAGAATATATAAATAAAATTGTTATTTCAAGCAGCCATGTTTGTCTCTGTTCATTGCCGGACATTCCTGCATCCATGTGGTGTCACCTTTAAAACGTACATGTTGTACACTTTCAACTGCACATAGTATATTTCATGTGTTAGGTCATTTTCGGGAGAAAAACAATAGTTGCCATGACTTCTGAATCAGTCCTCGTATGAACAGCCAGATGGTGAAGAGTCTGATATAGGTGAGCTACCAGACTCGTATACCGAAACGATGATCAGCATATAGTCAAAAGTGAAAGAAATCTTTGTGTGCTAAGACGATGGTTCCCACATAGTACATGGATAGCCAAGACATATCAATAGGCTATCCTTTACAGATATGCAGTATATCCATAGNATGGTTCCCACATAGTACATGGATAGCCAAGACATATCAATAGGCTATCCTTTACAGATATGCAGTATATCCATAGGAATTCCTATATTATCCATTGGTTATCCAATGGATATCCAGGGGATGAGCTAACGATAATTTTTTGGTTATCCTATGGCTATACATACAGGATGGCAATGGCCAAAAGTAACAACCAATACCGACATATATGATTTACAAAATCTCTGGGCTTATAATAAGAAATTAAATATGTATGAAGAAAGTTTAAATTCCGATCCTACTACTAAATAAGTAGCTATATCTGCCCACAGAAGAAATTTTATTTTGACAAAAGTATTCGATTTAAAGACTATAGAAAAACATAAATGTTAAATTTTGTAATAATGTGTCTTAAAATAAAAATATATGAGTGCCAGTAACAATGAAAACATAAATTTTCTGACACAAATATTGAGTTCTTGTGTAACAAGCCAGAGTGTTGTGTGTGGATGTCCATAAAATTCCCTATAGAGATATCCATAGTATGTACTTTGAGGATATCCTTTGAATAATTTTTNGTGTGTGGATGTCCATAAAATTCCCTATAGAGATATCCATAGTATGTACTTTGAGGATATCCTTTGAATAATTTTTTCGGGATATCCCAATATTCCACATAATTTAAGGACATCCATAGGATAGCCGAAGGACATACAGGATATGTTTGGGTTATTTGTACAACAATAGGATATCCAAGGGATATCCTGTGCTATGTGGGAAAAGGTCTTGTTTGTAATATGTATAATTNGGATATGTTTGGGTTATTTGTACAACAATAGGATATCCAAGGGATATCCTGTGCTATGTGGGAAAAGGTCTTGTTTGTAATATGTATAATTTTTTGTTTAACTAAGTGTTATATTATTATGTTATCTGAGACTACTCTGTGTATAATAGTAACTCTTTGTAGCAAATTTGGCATAATATTTGCCAAGATGATGGTTTCGGACTTGTTTGCAAATTTTTATCTATTTTTTTTGTTCTCAAAATTGTATATTATGTTATCAGTAAGCACTCTGTGCATAATAGTCCCTCTGTGCTCTATTAATTTCATGTGGCACATTTGAAAATGTGCTTTTGTAATAATAATAATAATAATAAGCCATGAAATCAGTAGACTCTAAGATGTTTTATATTATCCCATTGATACTAGTCATCTAATATAACCACCTACAGTTCCAAAACCAGTTATGTCTTACTTACGGAAACAAACCATGTTAAGCCCAGACTAAAAAAAGAAATTATATAACAATTCTCACAGCATGATTTCAGCACTATACGTAGATCAAAAGAGGTTATTTAACTCTGCAGGCATAGAAAAAAGAAATAGCATTGAATGACAGTTAGGAAACAAACATTGTTTTTTTTTTTTCTGTTTCTGTAAAACTATTTTTGAAGGACTTACCAGGTTTTTGAAATAGGCGTCTCAACTATTGTATATTTGTACTAGTAGAAGTTACCTGTGATTACTTTTTGCTTGTACAATTCTTTTATATCCAGTAGTTTTCACATACTGGCCTGACAAATTTGCTATTATACTGTTTTTGAACTCAGAAATAAGATAATTTTCTCTGTAAAAAATTGCCATGGCTTCAAGATTGTTATAAATTTACACACATAAATGTTTTTGCATTTTAAAAAAAATGGATGAAAAATAAATTTGTGACAACTTAAAATGTTGGAAATAACTTATGCGAAACGCAAGTTACAATNTAAAAAAATGGATGAAAAATAAATTTGTGACAACTTAAAATGTTGGAAATAACTTATGCGAAACGCAAGTTACAATTAATTAAATAAACAGTCATCCTTGCTGATATATAAAATTAATTAAATAACTGAACGTGAGAACTACACTTATATATTAGATAATTTAATAAATATTAATAAAATGGAAATACAAACAATTACAGCTTTGCGATCAATAATAAAGTTAATTAAGAAGTACACTTAATTATTGAAAATATAATTGTAAACACGTCACTACTACGATCTGAGCACAAATGAATAAGAGAAAGGTTATTGTGTGAGAGAAAGTGGAGACCGGCTACTCCG
>NQII01000954.1:413973-439592 GCA_002778355.1 Clitarchus hookeri | reverse complement strand
ATTATTGATCGCAAAGCTGTAATTGTTTGTATTTCCATTTTATTAATATTTATTAAATTATCTAATATATAAGTGTAGTTCTCACGTTCAGTTATTTAATTAATTTTATATAACCTCAACAGTAATCAACACGTGTCACGAGCAAGTGTTATATAATAAACAAATTTGTTTATTATATTATATTAAAGTCAGTGTGAATTTTTATTGTTTTTTTGCTGCGTAAATAATTATATATTTTTCAATAAATTTTTATGAATTAAAATTATAAATGTTTGGTGTTTTGTTAATTTTATATTCCGTCATCGTCCACAGAGCTCCATGCCTCTTCCACTTATATACCACATCCTCACACACTTACAATAAGTTATAGTTATTTTTTTCTAATACTATAATCACTAGAAATACTTTTTATGGCAAAACAACGTTTGCCAGGTCAGCTAGTTACACTATAAAATACATTGGATAAAAGCAGGGACATATTTATGTAAAAAAATAATTAATTAATGAAGTCTCCACTCAGATGCAAGGCAAAAGAAACTGATTGATTGTTCCTCAATTGTTATTTTTGGGCACACTTATAGATAACCACAAAATAAAGAAACAGAATAACAAATTATTAAAGTGATTGAATGTTGAAGATTGTGCCAAAGCAAAGAAAATTTCAGACACACATTTAATGTATAGGGATATCCTGAACCCCTAGTAAATATTTTTGTGAGATGATTCATTATGGAAAATGAGGTAGAATCATAAAATGGCCTATGATCTAATGTGATTATTAAGGGAAAGACAAACCCTTAAAAATTGGGAATTAAAATTAGCTATTTGCAAAATGTTAGAAACTACATAAGATGAATCAACAAATTCATGAATTGTGTTAGTCTGGTTTGATGTTTGCCATTTGTTAACATTTGGTGGGTAGTAACATCACACTTCATCAGAAAATTAGGGGGTGCTTTGCTATTAACCACGAATGCGTGTTACCTGGATTATTATTGTTATTATTTTGAGGAGGGCTAGGTTTTTGTGGTTGCGATTATTTTATACTAAATGTCTAAATGTACAAAAAAAATGTGATCCCATTACAAATATTCATGGTTAATGGGTATTCCTTTTCACAAATAGAAGAAAAATACTGAAGAAATTGTTAAAAATTATAATACATTTCACCTTATTCAAACAAAGATTTACAGGTTGGTTTCATTACACATATCCTAGTTAAAATTTGTACAACACTTTTTTATTATACATATGAATAAGCAGAACAGCAATGAACAGTACAGTCTACACAAAATTATACACAGAAAATAAACTAAAGACTAGAATTCTTTTATTGATGATATTACAGCCACATGGTTTACAAATCCCATCTATACAGTTTTGACTTAAGTTGTGCCTTTTGGCTGGAGATATAGTTGACATCTTCAACACTGTAGAACAGAAGATGAGTTTTATGTCTCCACACTTTTGTTTTCCATCACTTTGCATAATACAAGACAGTATACATAGAATTTTCCAACATTACTTTGCTGAAGTTTTAATTTCCTTCTATTTCTTAAACTGTATTAATTATGGCCTGACAGTTTAAAGTTTGTGCTCATCAGTAATGGAAGATGGTAGATTTTATTTAACAATTATCAATATTATTTAATAATAGATATCACAACCAAAGACAATAGGGAAAAAAAATTATTTAATTTTTTTAGTATTAATAGCCAAAAAGTGCAACCAGAAACATCTGATGTAGTTCAAAGTGCTGCAACTGTATCACCATGAATGACTTAAGAAGATAAATAGAAAATAAAAATCTTTATCACCAAAACAACACAAAGTACTCAACAGTTGTGAGCATAATTTTTACACCAGAAATTGTTGAGTACAAATAATTTAAACAGTTGCTTATTTAAGTCATTTATAACATTTATATTGTTATATTAAAATTTGATTTGCTTTATAAAATTCTTTTGTAGTTGAAAGATTAATGTCAGACTTCCAAATGTTTTGATGGTGGGTGAGCTATAAATGGTTCACTCCACATTCTCCGTAAATCTCCCTGAAAAGAAAACAATAAATCGTGATTAGTAAATGCTAACATAATAAATTATAAAAAAGTTATTAAAAATAAAATTATTCTACAGTAAATTTATCACTAAACAATAACTGAGATGTATAAATACTTAATTTATGCACACTGATGCAAAAATGAAAATTAAAAAAATGCTACCTTTTGGATTTGGACAAATTCTAAAACAGTGACTCAAAATGCCTCACACGAAAAAAGGCCAGTTAAATGCACATTCTGCTTATAAAAATATTTACACCAAAAATATCCAAGACCCATCAAGCTCCCTTTCATTTGCCAGTGGCTAATACATATTAACAATTATTTTACATAGCATGAACACAAACACACTACAGTAAAACCTCTATTATTTGTTTTTCAAGGGACCTACTGAAAAAAAAACTCAGCATGAGGGAAAACTCAACATGTGGACCACTCTCCTCAAAAAATAAAACCTAACCTCAAAAAAAATTATTTTCATCCTTGGGTATACTGAGTTTATTGCCTGTAATGAACAGTGGGCATATCTTAAATACTGGATGAAAAAACATATTTAAATCATTCAATATAAGTATTGTATTATAAAATATTGAAATGCACTTAATTAAGAAAATCTGCCGAATTTTTTACATAAAATTCACTAAATTTCTGGCAAATGTAAAAAAGTGGCAAAAATCAAACAAAATTGATTAAAAACAATGATTTAGAATTGAAACGTGATAAAAATTGTTAAAATTTAAAAATAGTAATAAAGTACATAGTTTCATCATAACAATGCTGCATTTTACATTTTTTACTCTTCTTTGGAGGCAAATTTAACACAGCTTTTAGTTTAACATGTAAAAATCCAACTTTTTGAAATTATATTTTACTCCGTTAAAAATTCTGTTGCCCGCTAAATGTTTTTAAATTTCGCCAAATTAAACGCAGTCTGCTAAGTTGACAACGCTCGCCATCTTGTGTGACAGTTGATATCACTGCATTACTCTTAAAAAAAGTTACTAGAGTAATTTTATCTTAACAGAATTAATACGTGAAAATATACTGTACCCCTTTAATGCTTGTAATTTACATGGTTATTTACCGTACTGACCTAAAAATTATTACGTTCCCATTGTGGAACGAGTGTAAAGTTCAAATCTGTTCCGTCCATTATGAATGTCTGGCTCTGGTCCGTACCACGTCCATTAAACATACGTGTTTTATTTGCGCGAATATTAGTTTGCTGACTTGGAACAAAGAAATGCCTGCAATTATTATGTTTTACCTGTTTGTCAACGTGAGTGACTTAAAACAAATAGTGATTGAATTATCAAAAATTAAAAATACGTGGTTGTTAAGAATTGCAACGTTTCACGACAACTAGTTGTGTATACTAGCATTTGAGGTTAGGGAGTGTCTGTTTACCTGCTCTTGGCGCTACTGAATTTTGGTAGCACCAGTTATAAGATATTTTTTTTCACAGATAAACAATAGTTCCGAATAACGGGAAANCGCTACTGAATTTTGGTAGCACCAGTTATAAGATATTTTTTTTCACAGATAAACAATAGTTCCGAATAACGGGAAAATGAAAGTGTAACACCGCGAAAAGTAACACAAACAAACCAGTGACTGGAGAAGAGGGTGAAATTAATGTTCTAGTTGCTGTTGCTGTAAATCCACAAGTTTCTCCCGTGCAATCGTAAGAGGGAGTGACATGAGTCAGGCAAGTATACTACGCATTGCGCACAGTCATAGGTTCCATCCATATCATGTCTCTCTCCATCAAGAAATACATGGAAATGATTTTGAGGGTCGTGTTAACTTTTGTACATGGGCAATAAGACATGATACACCAGATTTGTAATGTATCTTGTTTAGTGATGAAGCAACATTTACAAATCATGGCCAAGTCAACCACGGATACGTGCACTATTGGTCAGTAAACAATCCCCACCGACTTTGTCAAGTGATCGTCAACATCCCTGGAGTGTAAATGTGTAGTGTAGAATAGTGAACCATCATCTTCTCATAGGCCCTTTTTTCATAGAAGGAAGACTGGATTCCCAAAAGTATGTCAACCTCCTAACAGACAAACTTTTACACATGTTAGAAGACTTTCCACTGCAGACTAGGAGGATCCTGTGATATCATCATGATGGTTCCCCAGCGCATAGTGCAAGATGTACTAAAGCTTGTCTTCACCGATAGTTTCAAAATCGTTGGACTGGACAAATGGGATCTGTATGTTGGTATGCCCATTCACGAGACCTGACCCCTTTAGCTTTTTTTCTGTGAGTAATGCTAAAAGACACTGTCTACAAGGATAAACTGACTACACCAGAAGATATGAAACAACATATTACAGTTGTCTGTTGTTATATTTCTGATGAAATGCTACAACATGTGCAGCAATATTAACACAACAGACCGGAAGCTTGTATTTTGAAAATAACCTGTGAAGGACAATTTTCTCTTCATTCTTCAGAATTGACAGAATTTGTTAATTTTCTTTTGTATTTCTTATGTGAGTGCTGATACATGGAACAGTAACATCATATAAATGTACATGATGTAACATGTGTTTTATTGCACATTCAGAAGAAAACCACACACACACTAAAACATGAAAGTAAACATATGAACATCATAGCCTAGTAACTAAGCAGTTAAATGGAGCAGACCACTGTCTGTATTTAAAATTGTCATATTATGATACTTACACTAGAATCCTGCAAAAAACACCACTGACATTCTAATTTCCTCTAGTTTTATTTTCTTGATGTGAATACATATTGTTCTATTTGAAAAAATGTAACTTTTTTCAAGAAATACACATTCTAATAATTATTAAAAATCTGTGCCTAGGTTGCAATTATGAGCACTTNAATGTAACTTTTTTCAAGAAATACACATTCTAATAATTATTAAAAATCTGTGCCTAGGTTGCAATTATGAGCACTTGTCTAAACTTCAACTCCGTGAAACCAGCGTATCAATAGCACCTACCATTTAAGAAAAAATTGTGGTGCAAGTTTTAGACGATTCACCTGGTATACACTTGTGTACATACACATATTCACCCATGCACATTTTTAGCAAACTCTCTCACAGAAAACTATAAGAATTATATGATATCATCTTTATATTTGATTTTATGNCATGCACATTTTTAGCAAACTCTCTCACAGAAAACTATAAGAATTATATGATATCATCTTTATATTTGATTTTATGATCCCTTAAAGAAAACACACTTCAGTAAAATTCATAAACAGCGGGAATTTTGATGTTGAGTCCTTACTGAAATATATGGATAAGACACAAAATGTTTTCAAAGAAAATATTATTTTTCTTATGTTTGCACAAAACTATGCTAAATTAATCACTTATTTTTAAAACTATTAGCTAAATGTATTACTGTGAAAATCTTTGTCTGGATTCATGGTTGCTGAATGACACAAAAATGTAATAACAACCACAATACAAAAGTAATTGGCGAAAGCAGATGCGACATGTGAGCTCACACTAAATTATGTATTTTTTGCACCCAACTTGTTACAAATGTCTCATACATGTCCACACAGTGCTGATATGTCCTGTAAGTAGTAAGCCAACTTTTGGAAACATAAAATACTTTGCCTATGTGGAAGTATACTGTTAGCTTACTTCTAAAACCTCATAACACTGTTTGAGGAAATGGTACTGTTGAAAATTATGAGTGGTCATGGTCAGATATATAAAAATATTACATTTTGGATAAACTCTTTATTGTTACATCACATAACAATTAGAAGTAACCATGCGGAAGTTGTGGTAGCAAAACAATTGGAACATTGCAAAGAGAGCAAAAACCAAAGATAACAAACACATACAGTACATACATTATCTGCAATAACACTAAGAGCAGTCATAAAAACATGAAAAGGCACTGAAGAGCATAACAACTTGACAAAAAAGTCAGAACATTTTATTACCATATTTTAAAATTATAGCATCATGCAAATTATAATTAAGAGGTTTATCAAAAGATATGGACTGAAAATTTTGATTTCACCCACAATCAATCAGTCGGGAGTAAGTGGACTTATGACATTTTTGAAGTAGGTCTATGATATGTATTGNTGATTTCACCCACAATCAATCAGTCGGGAGTAAGTGGACTTATGACATTTTTGAAGTAGGTCTATGATATGTATTGCGTACACGAGTAGTATAGGGCTAAACTCAATGATGTAAAATCAGATGGATAAATGCTCATTTCAGTCATTCATAAAAATTCAGATTCTACAAAAAATTAATTTATCTTCGTGTAAACACAAGCTAATGAATCTCTAAAGACTAAAATGAGTGAACTCAAAGTACATAATATAAGTACAATTACTGGCCAGCCAATAAATAGTAAAATATAAGTATTTATTAATTAATTATCTAAATACAGCAATAAAATGTTGTCTTCATTGTGTGACTGTTGAAAACAAAGTAACACATAACAACAATAACTATGAATATTTTTTTCATGTTTTAAGCCACGTGCAAGGCAATAACTGAAAAAATAACTTATGCTGTTATGTAAAAAAAAAAATGGTAATTCATAATAACTATATCATAACAAATTTGCTAGAAATTTTTTTTAGCAATCAGGACAATCCCTGAAGTTGTATACTCCAATCTCTAGAAAGTGGATTTTAGGTAAAGAAGAACTGATGAGGGTGGCACATTCCCACAGACAAAAATTGATTATAGGCTATTCACAGAAGTGACCCCTTTTGAAAGCCCTCTCATTTGGAATAATAGTCAATAAATATATTTTATTTTAGCATTAAAAGTTAACTTCCAAGTGTGGTGGAATATACACACTTGGTTTATTACTTACATGGTAATATTTATTTTAAAAGGTGGTTAAAGGATAAAAAAAATGGCTTAAAGGAAAAAGTAACTAGGGCCTCAAAATTGCTCACTTTACCGTGAACAGCCTATAAGGAGGTTCATGGCCATCATGTGATGACATGCAATGGAGAACTCTACCATAACCTGGCAAAATAATACAAATTTGTCCCAGATAATGCAATAATGATTTACTAGAAAAAAAACTATGGCAAAATTGTTGAAGTTGGACACAATACACTTTGTTTTTGAGTTTCACTTGTAAGTAACTAAACTTATTCATTATTATTTGTTCTATCTTCTTTGCTAAAGTGTTAGATAACTATGTTTCTATTTTCATGCACAACTTCCTGCACAAATAATAATTTAAATTCAATATCCATTATGTTATCAAAACACCTATTCTTCTATCGCAACTAACACATTACCAATGTTTATGTATCCTAACTATAAAATTATATTTGATTTTATATATACTGTATATCAAATCTAAAGTTACTTGTCTTGTTCTCCAAGCTAAATGACATCCCTTGTGCTCTAAAAGTACTAGTTTCAGGAGCTATACATGACATAAATTTCATATTAGTTTCACCGGAAATGATTACAGATATTGTAACCATTGACCAGAAATCTATAGCCGAGTTACTTAGTACAATTTTGTGTTATGGCCAAATGCTATGACAAAGACTTCCCATCCAGCTTGCTAAACATTCTCCAGAGCAATCCTTCCAACGCCATTAACTACAAAGCCATTCCAACACTGCACCCATTAATCCCCACTACCAAAGAGTTTCTTAGATGAAGACTTGCCGCACATCTGCATGCCATGCAAGCTTTACACATAAATGTTTAGTAAATTGTTTCGCAATTCCATGAATTAATTTCCATTATTAATCATGGTATTGTCCCAATTATTTCAGTGTTTGAAACATGGTTTAAATCATCCCAACTTGTAAACNATTGTCCCAATTATTTCAGTGTTTGAAACATGGTTTAAATCATCCCAACTTGTAAACATTACAGGGCACAAGCTGTTAAGGAATGACCACATCAATAAACAAGATGGCGGAGTTGCAAAGTACATATATTCAGACTTATGCCTGTATGCATAGCGAAGTTTGTCAAAGAATATACTTAACGTCCAGAGTATATGTTGTCCAACATTTCTGTCAATAATGCTACATGCCTTNGAAGTTTGTCAAAGAATATACTTAACGTCCAGAGTATATGTTGTCCAACATTTCTGTCAATAATGCTACATGCCTTATTGGCATAGTTCATAAACAACCAAAAGTTGGCCACCTTGAAGATGTAGAAAACACTATTCTTACCCCCCATCACTAGTATCAATCAGTATGTCATAATAATGAGAGTTAAGTTGAGTTGAGAGATTTGAGCGGCTCTTAACGAGGTTTTGAGAGCAGATAAGAGTGAAATAAGGTGAGAATGGAGCAGTGCTGGAATGCAGGGGCAGGGAAACAAGAGATCCCCGAGAAAAGCCACCGACCAGCGGCATCGTCCGGCACGATTTTCATAATAATAATAAACAACTTTAATACAAATATGTTAGAAGAAACAAATAGTGCTTCATAAGTCTCAATTATAATAACCACGTGTAATTTGAACTGCCTTCCCTTATCTGCTACTCATCACACTGCAAAAACTCACACACTACTCAATCTATTACTTCTAGAACTGATAAAATTATACGCTATGGACAATGAATGCCCTGTTCCTGCTATATCTGCTCAATGACATTATTACTCACTAAAGTGTAGAAGAATAAACATAAATACATAAGAGTTCAAAGATGTGAAATCCATTTACAAAAGAAGAGCTCCTAACATGATTTAAGAAACTGCATTTGAATTTACTATATGACTGCAGTGAAGTTGACGGCAAGGTTGATCTCCTGACCAACATGGTGACTAAACTATATGATAAACACACACTGGTAAAAACTGTAAGAGTTAAGTTAACGAGATGCAGCACAATGGAAATTTAGGAGAAACCAAACTGATTTAAACTTTGAATTATACTGGGTATTACAAAATATGGCTAAACAAACTGTAGCAATGTGAGTATAGATACAGACAAACACTCGGATGAAGTGCGCATACACCATTGGATACTCTAAACAAACACTTTTCAACAGCTATTTCTAAAACTGACATCCACAGCAGGCCTTGCTTACTAGAACAAAACTAAGACACACGCAGGGATAAAAGACAACAATTCTCACTCAGGAACTGCACATAATGCATTGGTAGCATGTGTTGAAATGCTAAATTTCTAATTGCTAAATGCTAAAATTCTAATTAATATGGTGCACATAATAAATCAGTCTCTTAAGACCTGTTGCTAACCAAGTTCATAGAAATATTCAATAGTAAAGCNAATATGGTGCACATAATAAATCAGTCTCTTAAGACCTGTTGCTAACCAAGTTCATAGAAATATTCAATAGTAAAGCAATTACCTAAGTTTGAAAATCCTACTACTTCAAAGGATCACAGACCTAAGTATCCTACTACCAATATTTAATGTTATAGAGTAGATAGTGCACAGAGAGTTAGTAAATTATCTAAATAAGTGTAAAATTCTTGATCAGTACCAGTCTGGTTTTAGAAGNCCATTACCTAAGTTTGAAAATCCTACTACTTCAAAGGATCACAGACCTAAGTATCCTACTACCAATATTTAATGTTATAGAGTAGATAGTGCACAGACAGTTAGTAAATTATCTAAATAAGTGTAAAATTCTTGATCAGTACCAGTCTGGTTTTAGAATAAGGCATAGAACATCAGCTGCATTACTGAAAATAACAGAAGATGCTCATGAAGCAATGGATAAAAATCTGGCTACTATATTCGCATTGCTAGATTTCAGTAATGCATTCACTTGTGTTGTTAGTGTCCAAAAACTTTTGTATGAATTTCTCTGAAGAGGCACTAGAATGGACGGAGTCTTACTCAAGTAAAAGGAAGCAATGCAATGCTGATAAAACAGACAGACAGTGCTTTGTATTCTCTAGCATCAAGAGTACCTCAGAGAAGTTTTCTGGATCCTCTTTTGTTTCCTTTATGCATAAACGATAAATATACTGTAATGACACAATATATTAATTATCGGGATACTTGGTTAAATTTCTTTCGTTTTGCGAAGCTTCATAATACTTTTATCGGGATTTGAAGTTCTTGCCGTGGTAGTTCGTTTATCGGTCATATGTTTGCTTTTTCGAAACCGTAGTTTTTGTTACGCGTCAGCATTAGTAGAAGCTTTCCAACTGCAGTCGGCAGATTTTATTCTAGAAAGTTTGATTATTTTTTACTGATGACGCAGTTCGGATGACTACGAAGTTCGGCTGGTGTGGGGAAGGGATGCCGACCCACGTCATGCCCTTATTTGGTTACGTTTTGGAACCCTGGGCCAAACAGGGGGGATAGGCACGATGCGACAAAACGCCATGTGTCTACCACCCGTTAGCGATATACAGAAATCAGTGGACAACCAGCACTCACCGAAGACAGAACCCCCACACCGGCAAACTTTATCCTGCTCGTTTATTTCTCCGCCGGTGTGGGAGGTCGTTACCTTTGTATTTTTCTCTTNAACTTTCCAACTGCAGTCGGCAGATTTTATTCTAGAAAGTTTGATTATTTTTTACTGATGACGCAGTTCGGATGACTACGAAGTTCGGCTGGTGTGGGGAAGGGATGCCGACCCACGCCATGCCCTTATTTGGTTACGTTTTGGAACCCTGGGCCAAACAGGGGGGATAGGCACGATGCGACAAAACCCCATGTGTCTACCGCCCGTTAGCGATATACAGAAATCAGTGGACAACCAGCACTCACCGAAGACAGAACCCCCACACCGGCAAACTTTATCCTGCTCGTTTATTTCTCCGCCGGTGTGGGAGGTCGTTACCTTTGTATTTTTCTCTTGCGATGTGAGTTTTAAGTGACGTTGTTACTACTTAAACTACTGTGGCACTGCTCTCTGCTTGTTTATCTGTGAAGCTGTTTGTGACTCTGCATACCGGAAGATTGTATGAGAACTGTTGCATTTAAATGATAAATAAAAGTACAGAGTAATAAACAAAAACTTGAAATTATTTTATAACTGTTTGGCACCTTTAATATTTCATGTTTCTACCGATTGAGCTAACCAAGCTGTAATTTCCACCGTCAATCCAGACGGTGCGACAATACAATACCTTACTTCCATATTGTAAACAGAATTTATATGCTGGTGATTTGCAGATGTATATACTCAGACTTAGTACAACTGTCTGACTATGTATAAAGGGTGAATTACAATTTAAATATGCATCTCGCAGTGGTCAGAAACAAATGACTTGTGAACATAAATATTGTTACATGACTGCAGGTCTGCATCGCTTCCCTTGCCCGTCCCGGTCGGGCGAATGAAGGAGTGTGTGAAGGTCACTCAAGTAACCTAAGAGTGCACAATGATTTTCAAAGACATGCCACCGCACGTACCACTGTGTGCCGCTGCAATAAGCTTACTGCAAATTAAGCACTCCTGACCTTAAGCAGATTGAATTTCTGTGGTTATATGAAAGAATGTTCTGGTTCTTTGCCCTTACCTCTCTCAGCAAGACTCAGGGTGTAAGGAACCTTCCAGATCGGGCCACAGAGACTATTTAAGCCATGACGGGCCTCCAAGCAGACAGTTTGAGAATTTGAGAGTTTAGAGGATTGCGTGCTATTAAGTGAAAGGTGTGCAAAGACAACAAAGTTAGGAGCCAGCAGAGCGCCAAGTGGTGGTGAGAATGGCCAGCGGAAGTGAAGTCTGCAGATTGCGAACATCGGTGCAGTGGAGAATTAGACTGGTGGGCGGGACTACTGAACTGGATGCGTGAGTGTAAGACATTTAGAATTATGGCAACAGACAGAGTGAATGAAGTGACTATAACCGATATAGACACACTGAGGAGGACTTAAATCAGAATTGAGGTAGACATTAAATATTGCGCTAATTGAGAATAACCAGAGTAATAGTGGAGACAGATAGTTTAATGTTGTAAATAATAGTTGTGTGGATAAATTAAAAATCAAATTTAGTTCTTTTACTTTTATTAAGACCTCCATCCCTCATGAACTCAGATACACCCTTCTGGCATCTTGTAACACTGGTGTCAAAAGTGGGATGGAGGCATTCAATCATAAATTAAGTTAGGTAATAGGCAAGTAATTAGTGATATTAAAACAAAAATTCATAAATTGTAATAGCTGGGGGCCAAAAAAAATTATGACTATTTTGTACAACCGTCACAGTGAATGTTAACTAGAAAAATGTCTGCAGAACTGGAAGCACTGTGAGCACTAATTGAAGGGTTAAGTAGCCATGTGATCGCAAGTGCAAATAGCTTGAGGGAAAATGTAAAAAGTGAATTTAGTAATGTACACAGCTAAATAACTAATGTAAGTAATTTAATAGATAAGAAAAACAACACTGTAAATGAAAATGTAGACAGAAAATAGAAGGCTTTAGCGAGTATGTGGAGTGTGTGGACAAGAAAATTGACACTGTAAATGAAAGGATGGACAGTGAAAATGAAATAGTGAACACTGTAAACAACAGTATGAACTGTGTCAAAGGGAGGATGGACAGTGTTGAAAACAAAATGAGTTCAATGATGAAGGAATGACAGGAATTTCTTCAGCAGCGGAGTTCTAAACAATATTGCAACCTCAGAGGATAGCCGGCAGATCTANACAACAGTATGAACTGTGTCAAAGGGAGGATGGACAGTGTTGAAAACAAAATGAGTTCAATGAAGAAGGAATGACAGGAATTTCTTCAGCAGCGGAGTTCTAAACAATATTGCAACCTCAGAGGATAGCCGGCAGATCTACAGTATTGGTGTTGCGCAGCCTGAAGTGGGGAAGGGAGTTGCAATTAAGCCCGTNTACAGTATTGGTGTTGCGCAGCCTGAAGTGGGGAAGGGAGTTGCAATTAAGCCCGTCCCTTACAATGGCCAGACTTCTTGGTGTGAGTATCGACACCAGTTTGAAATAATCACTACCCTAAATGGCTGGTCAGATGTAGAACAGGTTTACTACCTTGCGGCTGTACTGAGAAGACCCGCACTGAGCATACTACAATCTCTGCCAGAGAGACATCAACTGGAATACCCCACACTGGTGTCAGTCTTGGAGCTGTTTCGGCAACCAATACCTGTGACATTCCCACCATGCCCAACTGTGAAGCCACACCCAGTGGCTAGGAGAGTCACTTCAGAAACTATGGTAAGACATTGTGCTGTTCGCCCACCTATCTCTAGAAGGGTGCCCGAAAAGGCACGTGACATAATCACAGTCTGTTTCTTCATTGATGCCATCGCAGACACAGAGCTGTGGTAAGCAGGTACGTCTGACTGCACCCCAAACCATGCAGGATGTCCTGGTCCAAGCATCAGAGGTGGAATCAGTAAGACAGGGGTCCGCACCCCCATGTCCGGTACCGGTAGTGACGCTGAACGAAGACAAAGACAGCATGAAGAAGACACTTAAGTCATTGCAGTTGTTTTAGACTGACATCGCTTCCAGGGTATGTACTATAGAGCTTACCCAAACGAAACAGCGGAAGTGTTGGTCATGTGGACAGATGGGGCACCTGAGAGCCTGCTGTCTACAACAGCAGCAGTGGAAAAAGAGGCAGCGTAATGAACAAATGGCTTTGATGAACGCAGTCAAGCACTTGCGTGAAGAAATTTGTGAGGTTCGTCCATATGCCCAACAACTGAGAAACTGCATTGACGAGCTGATACTGCAAGCTATACACCCCACACAAAGCATTTGGAAAATGCACATGATAACCTGCGAGTGCTGTCTAGATGCCCTGCATACACTGTGCCACATACTAGCGAAAGGAGTCCATGGCACGGAATGAGTGATGTGATGGCCCCTCTCAGCAGTGGCTCTGAGGATAGCAGTCCCATGGAAGACGTGCTTCGGAAAGCAAAGAACTAGCTGTGTGAGCTAGAGAAAGAAAGTGAAGCAGATGACAGGAGCTACCAGTGCTTTAGTGTATGTCAGACAGGATACAACCACAACCTGTGGCATCCACAACTAGAGCCAGCACTTTCCGGATTGGTAGATATAGTCAAAAGGAAGATGCAAGGGGAAATTCTGTAGGTCCATCATCATTTCAAACTGATAATGAAAGGATTAGACCTGTAAGACATCAATGACCATATCCTAATAGATTGAGAAAATCTAACACAGCAGCAGAACATACTGAGAGTTTCTAAGATTCTTCTGTGGTGGCTGTACAACTCACAGAGGTGAAAAGGGTACTGCCCAAAGCTACAGACATGTTGGAAAGTCACCTACAGGATTATAAATAAGATAAATTATGTGGTATTTCAGATTTGTTGTCAAGGCTTTTGCATGAAGCAGAAGACTGTCCACATCGACTGACTGGCACTCTACAAAGGTCCGGATGTTGCAGAGTCTGTTCAAAATGAACAGACTTGAGGAGGGGGCAGTGTTACATAATCATCGGTCCGCATAACTTCCTTTGCTTGTCCCAGTCATGCATGTGAAGGAGTGTGTGAAAGTCACTCAAGTAACATGAGAGTGCATGGTGATTCTATAAGGCATGCCACCATGCATACTGCTGCGTGCACTGTGATAAGCCTATTGCAACACGCATTCTCCTAACCTTTAGCAGATTGAATTTTTGTGGTTATCTGAAGGAATGTTCTGGTTCATTGCCCTTGCCTCTTTCAATGCGACTCGGGGTGCAACGAACCTTCAGGTAGGGCCACCTAAACATTTTAAGCCANCATTGCCCTTGCCTCTTTCAATGCGACTCGGGGTGCAACGAACCTTCAGGTAGGGCCACCTAAACATTTTAAGCCACGCAGGAGCTCTGAGCTGACAGTGTGAGAGTTTTGACAACTGTGTGACATTACGTGACAGGTCTGTGAAGACAATGAAGTGAGGAACCAGCAGAGAGTAAAGTAGTGGTGAGAATGGCGGCGAGCGTGACAAACGGGAGCAAAGTCTTCGGACTGCGAGCATCAGTGTAAAACATTTGGAATGATGACAATACACAGACTGAACATGTGTAAATTATGTGTGTGAATTAAGTAACTATAACCATTATACAACATGTATCTAAAACAAACCGAAACATTTTGATAGGTTATTCCTGAATTGTACATAGAAAGATTGAGATAGGCAACCCATGGTCCTGTTCAAATAGCAAGGGCGGTATATTCTTCCAAAGTTTGAGAAAAAGTTATCATATATTGTTGTATTTAGGAAACTGCTTGCGGGACAGCAAAAAAGTAATGGTTGCTAATTATTTAAACTTTATTCATTAATAAAGNCATTGCCCTTGCCTCTTTCAATGCGACTCGGGGTGCAACGAACCTTCAGGTAGGGCCACCTAAACATTTTAAGCCATGCAGGAGCTCTGAGCTGACAGTGTGAGAGTTTGGACAACTGTGTGACATTACGTGACAGGTGTGTGAAGACAATGAAGTGAGGAACCAGCAGAATGGCGGCGAGCGTGACAAACGGGAGCAAAGTCTTCGGACTGCGAGCATCAGTGTGGTGGAGAGTGAGACTGCGGGCAGAACTACTGAACTGGATGCATGAGTGTAAAACATTTGGAATGATGACAATACACAGACTGAACATGTGTAAATTATGTGTGTGAATTAAGTAACTATAACCATTATACAACATGTATCTAAAACAAACCGAAACATTTTGATAGGTTATTCCTGAATTGTAAATAGAAAGATTGAGATAGGCAACCCATGGTCCTGTTCAAATAGCAAGAGCGGTAGATTCTTCCAAAGTTTGAGAAAAAGTTATCATATATTGTCGTATTTAGGAAACTGCTTGCGGGACAGCAAAAAAGTAATGGTTGCTAATTATTTAAACTTTATTCATTAATAAAGTNGTATTTAGGAAACTGCTTGCGGGACAGCAAAAAAGTAATGGTTGCTAATTATTTAAACTTTATTCATTAATAAAGTGAATGTAGTGTACATGTAACCCACCCCCATAATGTTGAAAGGGGGTGTTGCCACCCCTATTTCTGCAAAAAAAAGTATGTTACAGGAAAAATTACCTTTTTTTGACTAGATATTATGAAATGCTGGCAAAATTAGCAATACAAATGTCATTTTGCAAAAATTGTCTAAAGCTCACCCTTTTTGAGTAAAAATTACATGTTTGATTTCAAAGAGAAGTGTTACTGCCTGCAAGGTAGGCAACTATAAAGGCTGTCTGCATGCTTCGCCGTAATAGTGTGAGGACATTATGTACAGGTGGTGTGTGGCGGAACTGAATCGTAACTTGTTTCATCAAATGGGGTTAATATAGGTTATTTTGTACTAGTGGAATAATTAAGCCTGTTTGGTATCGCGAGGCACTCATGTTACATTAATTTGGGGTTGTATAATGATATTTCTTTCTGCTGTGGCGGTTAGATTGTTTTGCTGTGCAGGTAGGAAAAAATACCAGGTTGGCGCCACAGTGGCGGCAGATAATTAGGTTGGCAGTGGCACGATACATCAGGCGACTGGGCTAGGCCAATCAGTTGTCAGCTTGTTTGTCGATGTGGGTGCCCGGCACCATGATCTGAGTAACAGAAATCATTGGGACACCAGACAGGAAGGTCGTGGTTGTGGTGGCCCGGTAAAAATCTTTGATTATAAGGTAAGCTGGCAGTAAAGTTTCACTCGCATAGGTCAAAGGCAGCGCTGAGAAAGTTTTTATTTTTTTTTGGACTTTTAACCTCAAGAAATTTATATCAACATGTAAATTCTTAAGACCTTCGCGAGGCAACAACAAGGCCTTCTAGCTACGGACTTGTGCCTTAGCTCGTACTGTATGCATGCGCATGACCAGACATAAGTTTGATTAACTCAGTTTAATTTAATGCAGTAATTTGGTGGTGCAATTTTCATGATTATTTTTTCATGATACATCAATCTTGATTATGTTTGTTTGAGCTGATGTCTGTATCTCTGTGGCATACTTATTCCGAACCTTCTGTTGGAATACATAAGTTCAGTGTTTTGTGGATGTAAATTTCAGCTTGTAAATTACAATTTTAAATTTTATACCTCCCTCAAGAGGAAGCATTGGTTTTAACAACCAAAATAAATTTGTATTGGTGAGGCAAATTTTTTTTTTAAATTTCATGTTTTGTCAGGCACTGTTTTGACTACTGTGGTTGTGATCAAACAAAGCTTTTTTCCTGCCACTTCCGACTTCTGAGTTCAATTATTATTTGCTGCAGCACCATGTTGAATGTGTTGTCAGTCATGTAGTGAGTAAATCTATTTTAATGTGACTGGTCACATTTTCCATAACCCAGTTAACACAAGGTCCAATGGGGTCAAGGTAGTCAACATTCAACATGGGGGTCGGAGTCAGTAACGTAATATGTTCCTAAATTTTTTACGAGTTTCTTTAGATTTTTTGCAACTTTTTCTTAAGTTTTAGATTTCAAGATCACCGAGATCAAGGTTAAGGTCGCCAACATTAAACATGGGGTCCAAGTCAGTAAAGTAATATGTTCGTCTATTTTTACGAGTTTGTTTCGATGTCTTACAATTTTTTCCTCTATATTTTTGATTTCGAAGTCATTCGGATAAAGGTCAAAGTCACCAGCATCCAAAATGCATGTCAAGAGTTATCAACGTAATTTATTCCTCAATTTTTAGAAATATTTTTTTTTATTTTCTGTAATTTTTGTTGATTTCTTTGATTGGGTGGAGGTTAGATGAGGGGTATGAGGAGTTGGTTAGGTTGATGGTGTTGAGCAGGGGGAGGGTGGGGTAACATTAAATGTTCCTAGATTTTTATAATTTTTTCGATTTTTTATGGTTGTGAGGGTAGTTGAGGGGGGTGGGGTGTGCTTGTTAGGGTGATGTGGTGAGAATTTTTTCTTCAAATTTTTGTGATTTTTCTCTATTTTTTATGATTGGGTGGGCGTTGGTAAGGGAGGAGGGGTTGGTTTGGCCAGGGGAAAAGGGGGAAGGAGGATCTAACGTTAAATGTTCCTCAATTTTTGGAATTTTTTAAAATTTGTCTTGATTTTTTATAATTCCCTGGGAGTTTGGAGGGGGAGAGGGTGAGATGACGGGGAGGGGTGGAGGTAGAGGGGTGAGGATGTGGTAGGTGCATGATGATGGTGGTGGTGGTGGTAGGAGGGGGTTATGTCCGCTGATCTTCCCCAATCCGCTGGACTTGGCTCGGAGCCTCGAATCCTTCTTTACTACACCGAGGATTAGGTGGCTCATTCTGCTAAGAGCCTCAAATACTGCTGCTTGTCTGTGGACGTTTTGGCTCTTCATTTGAGTAGCTTCAAATCCGCTTTCTTCATTTTACCATTTTTGGAAATTTTTTGGTGAAAAAAGTAATTTTTTAGTAAAATAATTAATTTCGGAAGTGATTTTTGTCGCTAACATGGCCGTCCTAGGCCACTGGCCATGACTGCCTTGTCAACTGAGTTGGCGGGCAAATCCTGACTCATGATGCATGATGCCCATGCCAGAACCTACATTTCCTATTTACTAATGCTAGTGTTAACTTACTATATAAAAATACTTTTTGCTGTAGTTCATTACCTGTGCAAATTATACTTTATGTGATTAAGTACCATTTAATATAGGAAACAATACTGCTTAAATTAAAAATATTGTTTTTTTTTAGTCATGAAGCAATTGTTATCAGCATATAAAATAGGTGCACAAGAAGCAAACTGCTTTGTTACCAAAATGTTTAGAAAATTGGATTGCACGTACAATATGGTGCCTGATAAACTGAAACATGAATAATATAATTAATATCATTTTGGTTACGTTCATGAATGGACTTCTAATGCTTGTGCTGCACGACTACACACCATTCGAACATTTTCTCCAGGGATGCCCACCACCCCCAGATATTATAATACAAGAAACCACACCATGATCCCCCCACACCATAAACCAATGACAAAATATCAATAATAATAAATTGGAATGAAAAAGGTTACTGCAGAAATGGATTGTTAAGTAATGTAAAACAAACATAGAAAAAAATTAAAAAAACTTAAATGCTAATAAACAGCAAGGCTCAGAAAAAGTTTTGACAGTTATTTTGCTCCCGAGTAGTGAAACTTGAACATATTAATAAACTTATCTCCACGACTTTCCATATGACCTATTTCCTTCTGCAAAATTTTTATTATGCAACTTAAGGCTTCTAGCTGTCACCATTACTGCATATATTTTTACAATCCTCTGCCCATTTGTCATGCTTAACTACTCCAGTGCACACTAACATTTAAAAAGTTTCCTTTTATTAGGCATGATGACATTAATTACCCAATTTGCCTGAATAACAACTGTTATTGCATACAAATTGCACTCCTGCCTTTTCTGATGGACACTACCATAAATTTAGTACGCACCTAAGATACAAAACACTTACTGCATCAATAAATGTTTCTCGGACTCCATGGTTTTCAGAAATTAGTCTTTTCTTTAAAAACAAAACTGTCTACTTACTTCCAGTAAACGAGGGGTTTAGGGTAGTGAAAGGTACAGTTGGAAATTATCTGTCTACAAGAAACAGGTTTGAAACTGGAAAAAACAATAATTAAAAAATAATCATAATTCAAAATATACATTTTTACAAGCAAAGCCAAGCTGAAAATAAATAAATTTATTAAAGTTATTATTCCATTGATTCCACAAAATGAGTCATACAACTATGGGACATGCAATTTGTCGAAGAAAATTTACAATACACAATGTACAAAAGAAAATACCAAACATTTATAAAAATAAGTTGAAAAAACTAAAGAACAAACAATACAGTCCTATAAAAATATAATGTATAATTTAAATTATAATAAATTTCCCTATTATATTCCATCCAAGCTTATCTTTCGGGATTTATCAGAACATTTTTGATTTCTTGTACATTGTAAAAACACTGATATTCAATTAATGGGCAAATTTAGTAAATTTTCTGGTATTCGATTCATAAACAATGTATTTAGGTAGCTTATTATACAATTGAATACCTGAGTAAAATAGACTTTTTTCATAAAAGAATCAGGAATGTTGTATATTTCATCATTTTTAAACAATCCTTGTAAGATGAGCATACACATACTTGTTAGTGCTATAATATTGTTTGTTCTGATGTATTAGTTTGAGTGTATTAATCAAGTATACATTATAGTGTTGGAATCTTATGTAATTTAAACAAGTGTTTGCATGAAGTTGATTTACTTTCATTTGATAATATTCTGAGAGCTTTCTTCTGTAAAACAAAAACTTTTTTACCATTAGTTTTGTTTCCCCAGAATTCCATACCATTTTTCATAACCGAGTGAAAAAAAAGCATAATAGGCTTGTTTTAAGGTCTTCTAATCTTCCTTATCCTTTAACATTCTTAACATAAAACCAGCAGAAACTAATTTATTTTCTAACACAGATATGTGTTTCGTCCAGGTTAATCGTTTAATAATATTTAACCTTAATTTTTTTTGGCAAAACTTGCTTCTTTCATAATATTGTTGTCATATTCATGTAAAATTGGTGGGCTTTCCCTACCACATTTGGAAAATTGCATAAATTCTGTTTTTGTTACATTCTAAAGTAATTAATTTGCCTGGATATAATTAAATAAAAAAATTTAATTTTGATGTCCTTTTCAATTTTAAAGTGTTAAAATTTTTTTCCACTAATATGAGACTGTTGTCATCAGCAAACAGGGTAAGTATGCCAAACTTTATTTCACTGGGCAAGTCACTGATGTAAAATAAGAAAAGAATAGGACCCAAAATACTTTCTAGCGGTACACCATCAGTAATTTGTTTCCATTCAGATGGATAACTACCATTATCAGTTTAATTTCTACTCTGTTTTCTGTTTGAAAGATATGACCACAAAAGGTTATATGCTACACCAGTTATGCCATAATGGTATAATTTTTCCAACAAAATATGATGATTTACTAAATCAAACGCTTCAAAAAAATCACAAAAAAATTCCATATGTATATAATTTCATAAGTCATTGCAAATTTTTATTTCTGAAATCCACTCTGTTCACTACAAGTTATTTTATTCATTGAAATATAATTTTCCAATCTCAAATTGGCCTTTCATATATCTAGGAAAAGATTGACGAAAGACTAATATTGATTTTTCCTACTAATTTTTCTGCTTACCGCATTATAGTATGATTAATTTTAGGGCTCATGCTGTGGTCCTTTCTTTATTTGTGTGTATAACTCGAGAATAACACAACAACACATACACTATGATTTTGCACAGGAAAAATGGACACAGACATGTTGATGTGCCTGTGATGTCAGTATATATGTTGGACTTTGTTGTTTACATACAAATTACTTAGCGGGTAACGTGTGAATTTGGAATTTTTATTGTAATTTGTTGTTTTGGTGGATTTTAATGTCATTGCTGTGTCACCTAACATCAGCAAGTATTGCACAGTTATACTAAGCAAAAATACAATGAAATGTACTCTTGATAAGATACCAATAAATAGTTTAAGTGAAAAAATAAAGCGTAAAACATACCAAAATGTAGTTAAAAACATTAAAAACACTAGGCAATTTGCGACAAAAGTATATGTTTTGTGCGTGAAAATAATTTCAGCATTAAGCAAATATGTTTTCTTACAGTGATTGCACTATCGTAAACCATAACATGGTAGTGTTTATTTTAAAGGTGGTGCCTATACGGCCAACGAGAATTGCCATTGTGTTTCATATACATATGTTTACACTATATGACAGGGATGTTTTTTCACTCTGTTATTAAAATACAAAAACATTCTTTGTCAGATATAAATATTAATAATGTTATCGTTAAAATTACTTCATAATTTTGAGGTTATATGCTCCTGTTTATGCCTGTTACATAGGCCTATGTTTAAAATATTTCTTTAATAAAATTTGTTTCATGCTTATTTAATCCGTAGAGTCTTAATTTCATCCTTAGTTTTTACGTAGAATTTAAAAAACTGGGACTCCTAAATGAAATTACTAATTAATATGCATACAGAAATAGAATGTTCATCAAATGTGCCCACAAAAAGGTTCACATTTTTGAGAATTGTGAAGTATGTGTTTGCAGGAAAATATTTAAATTAAGCATAACAACATGAGTCTAAAGAAAAAGTGGTTATTCGTGAGAGTAAAAAATCCTTGAATAAAATATTTACCTACTAGTTAAAATTCATTGTTTATTGCTGTACTAAAATGGTGGTGTGAAATGCTGGCAACATTTCAAACATCTACAACAGTGAGCAGCGACAATTTAAGCAAAATCATGCTAAAAAATATCAATAAATTTTGCAAGAAACATTCATTTCCAAAAACAATTTCATCCCTTTTTCAAAGTTTCTCTGTAATCCACAGCAACCGGCCAAAAATAAGTTTGCACACACACACATTAGCCAACAGCAAACGGTTTTGGTTGTTTAAAAAAGGAGTTAAAAAAATTTACATTTTGAAAGCGTGATGATTTGAAAAATTATGTGCACATAGGAATAATATTCTGCATGGTAGTATTATATACAGTAATTATTTTAATGGCACAAATAAAAGTGTACTTGACTTTCCAGGAAAAATCCCTATTGGTCTATAGTTGTATATTTTTAGCTTATCTCCCTTTTTGTACACTAGTAATATTTTAGCAAAATTATGTTTAACTGGAAAACAACCCTGTACAAAAACTTGGTTAATATAGTGAAGGGCTTTACAATATAATTGGACATTTTATAAATATCTGGAGTTCTTTTTGTCTTAAAGCTAATAATAATTTTTTCTATTTCCTTTTCATTTATGGGATATATAGTTTGAATTTATTTTCAGAACCCAGAAGGTTATTTTTTAATTTGACTATCCGAGTCACAATTATAGGTTTTATTTGATTGAATTTGGGTGGAACTTATTTAAATGAAATGTGAATTAAATGCATCTGCTATATCTTCATTACACATAATAATTTCATACTTTATTTTCACTTGTAACTTGCAGTCATTAACATTCTTATCCCTAACCAACTGTCTGTTCAAAATTTGCCAGATATCCTGAGCATTATTACAATTGCGTATTTGATTAGTAATGTATATTTTCTTTGCTAGTTTATATATATTCCTATAGATTTTTTTATACATGTTAAAGTAATCACAAAATTTTTGATTTGAATTTGTATATTCTTTCTGTGTAATTCGTTCACTTTGTTACTAGAAATTATTTTTCCTTCCGTTAGTCAATTTAGTCTGCATTTAGAAGTTTTTTCATTCAATATAAACACTTTAATTTTTACTAGGAAAAGCTTCTTCAAAATACACCAGGAAAGAGTTTAGAAATACGTCAAAATTAACATTAACATCTTTTCCCTCGTTTATTGACAGTCAATTTTCTTAGGCAAGTCGCATGTTAAAGTGATTTACTGCTTCCTCATTAATAGATTGTATACTTTAATGTTTTTTCTTAGCTGTAATTTTTCCTTTAACAATTATTTTCATAAACTGAGCATGGTGATCAGGTAAGCTTGGATCAATATTATAAACTTCCATTTGCATATCAAATCTAAATAATAAATAATCAAAAGCTGTGGCAGCATAAGGTGGAACTCTAGTACTATCTTTAATTTTATTTTCTAAGTTATATTCATTAAAAATAATAATCAACTGAGGCTTTCCTATTGAATAACAATTATAATCTATATTAAAATTGCCACATAATATTATTTTCTTATCTATGATATGTCTGAATCTTCGGTTCAGTAATATTTTTTCAAGTTTCTTTTCAAGTTTAAAAATGCTTAAAAAATATGAAGTAAGACTGTGAAATAACTTATCTCTAAAGCACTGCAATTCTTTAATGAAAGCAAATGTAACCTTTCTTGTAAATTTTTTTTCCAAAGATTAATACAGTAGACTCCCGATTTACCCGGGGAGGCTTAATCAGGTTTCGGCTTAACTGTGGAGCCACCAGTTCAAAGTCAAATATCAAACAACTGCCGCCAGTCACGCGCCATTGCTATTAATAACCCATATGCACACTGTTAATTACCTGACTGGAGTTGAGTGATGCTGTACTGATTAATTTTAATATTAAAAGTGTTCGGGTACTATATTTACACACATTTTTAACAGTGAATATATGTGAAACTTGTAAGTATTAGGAATTTGGGGAAATTGTCAGACAGCAAATTTTCATTCATAATAATAAAGTATTTCTAGATTAAAACTGGCGTCTGCTCGTCAAAAAGGTGAGATTGTGTAGTTGTACACACAGTGGATATTTATAAATTAACAGTGGCACCGAGTGTGACTGAATGACAAAATATCACATTAACATAAAAAATGATTCCATCGCAAACATCACGTAGTTGAATAACATTTATTTTCACTTTGTTGCTAAAAAAAAAAAAAAAAAAAAAAGCAGCAGCTAGCCTCAGGAAGGCTTGGCCGCAGGCCGAATCCAAATTATTTGCAAGCAGAATGGCTTCACACAGAAATATGTTAAATTAAAATATTTATAGAGATCGTGGAAAATTTAAAACTCTGAGAATTCATTTGCATATTTGCATTTTACACAAGAAAAAAAGAGTAATTTCATGGGGGCGTGGTTTCCGAAGCAATTCGCGCACACTGGCCAACAGATTGCAACACAGTTGCCTATTTTACTGCTGTGTCGCAAAAGTATATATATCACGTCCTTTTAAAAGTAAATTTTTCATTTTGTGCAGGCTTAAAACAACTCAGGTTTGAAATATATTACGTCAAATTAATGTAGAAATATTTGAAAAATACTCTGTGATAGATGTGCGGCATCTTCAATTAATATGAAGCATGCACGTGGCGATGTTAGCAGCAAGCACTAGCTACGGCCTTAGAAGAAGAGAAGAATGAAGCTAAACTATCGCATACGGTGTTTATCAACACAGTATTCTAGAACAAAGTTTAATATGTTACACTAATAACAGCTGTTTTGTAACAATATAAAATAAAATACATAGACATTTTGTCTACGATTTCTCCGATGTCTGTTATGCAAATGTAGGCTGTCAAAATAGCCAATGTGAATTTTTCTTGGAATCGTTAACACATTAGCTGATAAGGATTTTGTGTATGTGATGATGTTAATGTCATTTATGATGTTGACACACACTAGCTGTCAAAAAATTGAATTCTTATATGACTATATTAATTGTTTATATATCATGCATATATACTATGTAGGCCTAAAGTAAACATTTTACCCCTCCAAAAATTGCTTTAACCGTGAATATTGGTTATCTGTGAACCCTTAGCCAGTCATTACCCTGGAAAATAGGGAGTTTACTATATTTGTCAAATTATTTTGCTCTACAATGCAAATGAAGTAAGATAATTTCAAAAGAGTAAATTTGGGCATGATTTTCATACGGTGGTCGCTAAACTCAGGGTGGTGGAGGGATGAAAAATAGGAAGCACTTTTAATCATAGAATAACATTTTTCCCATCTTTCCATTATGTTTTTTTTTCTCATTACACCATTTAACCAGTCTTGCTGCCTAGCCTAAACAACATATTAGCAAACCTATTGAAAGTGATAAAGATTTGGAGGAGTGATGACCTCTGAAAAATGTGGAGAAAAACAGGAGGGT
>NQII01000954.1:345773-413947 GCA_002778355.1 Clitarchus hookeri | reverse complement strand
TGAGCCAAAAAGACTCATCTGCACACAAAATTGTATGAGACCATATTTTTGCCTCAACCTGCACATAGCCAATTTTCGCATCTTTCCCTTTTTTTCACGAATGACAATTTATTTCTTGTACATTTTATCCTATTTCCTTGTTTCTCTATTCCCAACATAAATTAAACTTTTAAGAAAAAAATTAACTTTTCTCCGCCATACAATTTTAGTACCACAGTTTGCATCATGTTGTGGGTACCCTAATTTTTAGACATTTGCAAGCAATGCACAAGAACAATTTTGCTCCAATTCATGGAGACCCATGACGTCAGTCTTCCACAATTTTTCATCTGATATACAGTTGACTCCCAAAAATCAGAACTTTGGCAATCCAAACTTTCGGATAGTACGCACCATTTTATAAAAAAATGTTGTTAAAATTTTGTTTTTAAACCAGTACAAGTGAAATTTTCTTTGTGCAACTATAGCAAGTGAACAATTAGCAAGACATAGGATGTGCCTGCTCTTTGTGCACAGTTATCTGCCGTATTCATCTCCGCTGTCACATCAAAAGAACTTCCTCTTTTTTATGCTGCCTGTTGTAGAGCAAAAAAAGTAGTTTGTGGCAACTAGTCTGTACGGTAAAATCTCCAGTGCATTTTACTCAGTATGGGTACATTTGACAAAAAAATATAACAAAACGTTGCACGTATGATAAAACATCAAAGTTCATTGGACTACGTTGATTCAACTCGGAAACGTTTACACACATCTCTATCAACTGAAAAAAAATGTTTAAAAAAACTAGATGCTGGTGTTTCTGTGAAATTCATTTGCAACACATGGTATATAGGGGAAAAAAACAATGCATAACAAAAAAAAAACTTAATTGTAGAAATACATCTCAGAAAGTGATTCTAGGTCTGACATGGAGACACGTAAAACAATGAGAGCAGGAAAATGTGGTGAACTTGAATACGCTTCAATGCAGTGGTTCCAACTATGCAGAAGTGAAGGCATGACAATCTCTGGGCAAATGCTTATTTGAACAAGCCAAGATATTTAATACTCAGCTGGATACACCAATGCAATGTGATTTTTCAAAGGGTGGCTATCTAGAATTAAAATAAGACCCTGTATTTTGTTGCACAGTGTAAGTGGTCAAAAACCTGCAGATAAAGAAGCAGCTGATAGATTTGTTTCTGAATTAGTGTCCAACAAAAAATTGATGCCAGAACAAGTTTACAATGCAGATGAGACAGGGCTGTACATACTCTCTTTCTCACATTAACATTTTTCTCAAACGAAGAGACAAGTTAACAAAACATCTGCGCACTGCCTGTACTTCACGGCAGGTGGCCAAGCGACAATGCCCTACTTCTGACCTTGACCATACCATCGTTTCACACAGAATCTAGCTGTGTGCTTGGCTCTAAGGGCTATAATAGACTAGCATTAAAATACTGTGGGAGATACGGCGGGTTTCCTCTTGAAAAGTTAAAATATAGGGTGGACAAAAAACTGTGGTTTAAATGTGACGTGCAAAATGCCATTTAAAATATCTACATGGAAAGGCCTGACAGACAGTAGCAAAATGTGCGTCACACAGATATGTTGCTTTTCTGTAATTCATTGAATGAAATTCGGAAAAAATACATAATCGTTGGTGGGTGCAGCCAATCACCAGAAATATCTATAGGAATTTATTTCACTGTTATTCAATTTCATAGATAAATTTCTCTATGTCAAACATTATGACTGATTGACTGACACTTGCCCACACAGCATGAACCCTACCGGCTTGAAAACATGCTAGTGAGTGAGCCGTTCATATATTTTGGTTAAAAGTTGGGACATGTGAATGTTCAATGCAACATGCTACGTTTCATCTGACTGACCTGCTACCAATGAACACTGCTATTTACACATGAAAAATTTTTGTTTAGTTTTCAGAATTTAAACACATATGTTATGTTCTAAGGTTAACCTGTTGTGTGTCTCCAGCTGCATTTTTAACAATCTTTTTTAAAGCCCTAACACAAGACTACGAACTGCACATACACTGTAATTTTGTATTGCTATTTCTGACCTAGCAAATAATGGGTTAATGGGTAGAATGCATTTATAGTCTAAGTAAACCGCTCCATTAAAAATATGTAGATTACTGATAAATCTCCTCACATTTTCCTTTTGTAATCAATGGTCAGGAATTTCCAGGAATTCGAACTGAATGAACTCCCGACTGGTATATATTAAAGGGAGTGTTCTGTACTTCCTTCTGCAAAATATTTGTAACATGACTTTAAGGCTTCCAGCAGTAACCAATCAATGAACTTAAATTTTAAAATTTTAATTTTTTTTTTTTGCTTGGTAGGCATTTGATCATTTGTTATGTCAACTACTTCACGACAACTTAAAATTTGCACTTAAAGAGCTCCATTTCTTACGTATGATGATTAATAAATATGCCTGAATAAAAGATCTTATAGCATAAGAACTGCACTTCCACCTTTTCTGAAAAACACTAGCAGAAATTAAGTACACACCTTAGATCTGAAACTCTTACTGAAACAAAGAATGTTTGTCCAAATCCTCGACTGAAAGAAAAATTTTCTTATTTGTTGAAAGTAAATAAGGAGTTTGCTCAACAGTTTATTAAAACCCAATTTAGCTTCATTTAGAACTACACACATTTTCATTCTAATTTTAATAGTTATTGTTAAGTTTGACAAAATTGGATATAAGAAAGAAATATTTGATTATTTCTTACGTATGTTGTTAATTTTACATAATTAAGTGAATTTTATTTAGGATTTATGTATATTGTTTATTACAGTAATTAGTTTTGATGGCTATTCATAATGTTTCTTTGATTTCTTTTTTTAATTTTAATGGTTTTGTGAGAGATATGGCTTATTAAACAAACGTGTTAAAAGAGTTGCATTTGTCTTCATGGTTTTCACCTTCCCTCCTCGAATGCATGCTGATATCACTGGTAACAAGAAAACTGCAGGGCAGAGGTACAAACGAGTCACAGTGGATGATTGGTGCATGTCCAATAAGGCTATTGGGACTCCTGCTGCTCCCTTCCTTGAGAGGGTTGCATGCCTGGGGTTATCATTGCAAGAATGTTCTGGTCATTGCCCTCAAATTCTTCAGCATGACTCACGGTGCAGGGAACCTTCTGGACCAGACCCACTGGTCTATATATGATGATTTTGAAGCTATGGGAACAAACTGCAGGATACGATCCCTGAGAGGAGCAGAAAAGGTCATATGGATATATGTTCGGAAATGCATGGTTTCAATGCTAGAGACCATTTATTCATTCACCATTCCTGTACAGTATAGTGTAGTGCAAGACATGATGACGTGAGGCCACCGTTATATGAGGTGTTTGAAGTGGCCCCCACAAGCCTTTAAGCATGCGCATATGCGCCACAGCAGCGACTGCTGCACAAGTTCAAATGTGCCATCCTGCATCTGAATGGCGTCACAAGCAGCATGAATATGTTGTTCCAGTGTATGCATGTCCAGGATGGGCTCCGCATAAATGACACCTTTTAGGTGCCCCCACAGGTAGAAATATAAAAGGTTGAGGTCCGGCGATTGAGCAGGCCATGTAATTTGACTACCTTGTCCAATCTGTCGACTGGGGAAGACGTTGTCGAGATGCTTCTACATGGTAATTCGAAAGTTGGCTAGAGCACCATCATGTAGCAGCTACATAACCCTTTGTACGTCCAAAGGCACCTCTTCCAGCAGAGGAAGCAGAGTCACCCGCAGGAAGTGCAGATATGCCTCGTCTGTGAGGCATTGTAGAAGGATGACAGGTCCCATGAGGTGTTCACCAATAATCCCCACCCACACATTGAGACTGAACCAGTGCTGATAGTTCGCTGCCACCATACCATGGGGATTCAGCGTAGCCCACAGATGTGTGTTATGGAGGTTGACGATACCGCTCCTCATAAAGGTGGCCTCATCTGTGAATACAATAAATGACAGAAATCCAAGCATTGTGGTGGCCATTGCAACAAACCAGCCACAAAACCATCTGTAATAAGCTTTGCACACATTGCAATTGATACAGGTAGTAGTGGTTGTCATGGCGAATGTTCTAACTGGTCTTCTGGTTTACCCCATGATGGCAGGCCACCTGCCTGGTGCTTATACCGGGATCATCTTCCACAATGTTGACCATATATTCCTCTAAGGCCAGTGTACGTACCTAACGCACCCGTCCTTCAAAGTTACCCATTCCCGTAAACGAGTCTGTCCGACACAAATAGTGAAAAACTGTTATAAACATTTTATGGGGCAGTTGCTGTTGGCAGGGATACTTTCCTGTTACAGCCGTGCTGCCTCCCCCGCCCATTGCAATTTGCCTGTCCGTATGTAAAGAACATGTCGGCCTGTTCCCGATTGGAATACCGGGCCATCATTCCCTAGCACTGCACTGCAATACACACGTACACTTCAGAGTGAGTGGTCAACAGCAGTGAAGCGGACGCCTCATGTTACCGATACGTGAGTGCGTCGCTGTCATGGGGAACAGTGCCACTCTCTAGCGAGGAACCTATGCATTTCCGGATGCATGTCCATTAGACCTATTTTGTTCCTTATCCTCTCAGAGATAGTCTCCTGCAGTTTGTCCCTACTGCACAAAATCATCCTCTATAAGCGACTGCAAGCCTCCAAATTGAAAGTCTGGAGCATTTAAGCACCAGGTGCGCAGAACCAGCAAAGCCAAGAGTGGCGATGACAGTGACCAACAGGAGTAAAGACTGCAAGCATCGATACAGTGGAGAGTGAGACTGACCGGCAGGACTGTGTGATTGGATGCATGACAGTAAGTGTTAATAATATAGATAGGTAATTTTAACATTGTATATAAGAGCCGAGTGTATTTTTATAGCATTATAAATAAATTAAAAAAAATTAAGTTTAATCCTCCACCCCTCACAAACTTGGATACACCACGGTTGACTTGTAACAATGCGTTACCAAATAAGGTGAAAAATAACCATTTACAAGATGAAACAAGTGAAAAACGTTATAATTCCAAGCATATGTTTTGCAAATGAAGTGAACACGTGGCCTGCCCTTTTGTCAGGCCACACTTTGTCCAGTCAACAAGGAGGACCATAAAGGTACAATGATGACAGGAAAACTAGAAACCAATTTTATTTTCTTCTTAAAAGTGCTCTCTATGACATATTTTGTCCTTCTACACAACCATGGATTAGATAGCCATCTTGAAAAAACTATGTTTAAAATTAGTCTTTTTTTGTAATTACCATGTTTAACATGCATTATTAAACAAAACATGTTATTACAACAATTAATCTCCAAAAAATGTTCTGCAAAAAAGTTTGTATCCATTTTTCTTCTAGAACTTACAGTTTAGGAGCACAGGAATATTTAATCTCTCAGTTTTGTTCCACATCTTTTTATAACACTGAAACTCTAAAAAAAATTCTCAGAAATGGCAGCTTGTATCATTTTGTTTGAATACACTATTATTATACATTACAAAAGTAGAACTATAAAACACTTTAAATTTTTAATGAAAAAATCTAGTGTATTAATATACTTAAATCTTATAAAATTTTCCAGAAAAGAGAAAAATGATACTGGAGAGCAGCTTACAAGGAAAATCAGATATAGTGAAATTAATTTGGACTGTGTTTTGCAAGATTGAAATATCTCATCTCTAGAAAAACATCATAGAGTTGAAGTACAAATTTTCTTCGACCTTTAGTAATTGTGCCAGGTTCAGCAGCAACATATTAAAAAACAAAGCAGCTTCTTGCAAAAACTCCTATTGCTGGAAAAAAATGTATACCTAAACTTTATGGTAGCAGGTAACAATGAGAATGAATTTCCCCCAGAGCTGAGGTATTATTACTCTTCTGTAAAATCACCAAGCACAATTAGTTTTTAATCTTGCTTCCTTTCCACAAATATCACCAAGTTTGNTGAATTGTTGATAACATACTGGAGTTGGAAATTATCCTGAATGGCCTAGTTCCTAATTCATTTTGATAAAACTCTTGCACCCCCAAAATTTAATTAATTTCATGTTAACACCTAAAAGTTGCACAAAGAGAACATTTAGGTGTAGAAAATCTATACTGAAATGTTCAGTTACCTGCAAACATTGTAGTGAATTGTACTGTTTTATTACAATGATCCAGAACAAGAGGAACATGATTGTCCTGTCAATATGCAGTTAGAAGAATTTAGCTTCGTACTTACATAATAAGAAACTTTAATTTAGAGTATTAAAAAAGTATATAACCATTTGTTTTTCTACAAATTGTTACAAGATGCTTGATAATTAATAAGCTGTCATCTTTACCAACTGTTAATTTTTTTATATTTTGCTATATATCATTCCTTATAAATTGTTATATTTTTATCCTTTGCATACAACATAATAGGCATTTTACAATAAAATATGGAATTAAGATATTTCAAAATTTTTGTTCACATTTGGTGTTATAAAAAGATGTAAACTGAAATTATGAATTACATACTCCCATAGGTCATAACCCCCTAAGCAATATTTTGAAGAAAATGAATGCGATCTTTATTGTAGGAAATTTTCTGAAAATAATACTTGTAGCAAATTTTTACCTAAAATACATTTTAGGCCCCAATTTCTACAATAGGGTAGCCAAACTCGGGCTGGTAAAAATATATATATAAAGAAAAACACTTTCACTTACATAAATAGATTAGTTTCATATTTCTTGATATTTTTTGCTTGTTAGAAAACTTTACCAGCTGTATTACCTGGTCTATATAACATGCTGGCCAAGTTATGAAAGTAACGAGGGAATGTAGACGGAAAGAGGGTGGGAAGATGCATCTATGAGCAAAATACAATGAAAGAATACTTTTGGGTGAGCCTACACACAGCCATTTTGTTCCACTTCCCAATTTTTCCATGACCAAAATTTCTTTCTTGTTCTTCCCATCCTATTCACTCATCTCTCTGTTTATACAAAAATGCAAACTTTTTGAAACAACCTTTTACATTCCTGTTTAAAATATTGATAATGCAGTTTCTGTCATGGACCCCCTTGGAGGCACCCCTTGTTTAGCACACGATGTTCATTACATTGTCCGCAACTTTAGTGATTGATCCTTGCCTCTTTGTTTTAAAATGTTGCTGTGCCCAGAAAACCCTTGCTTACATACAGGATGAGTATAAAAGAATACCCCAACTTTGAAGGTCTATAATATCAAAACCAAACCACCTACAACCTTGATTGACCAATCAAATGAACCGTGGAACCGTGAAGTTTGTTTACCATACATTCATAAGTGTTCAACGTGATGACCATGAGCAGCCCGAACGACATCTAAACGATAATCAAACTCGTTCCACACTCGTCAGCATGTCCGGTGTTACGGTTTGGATGGCATCCGTAATTCTCGTTTTGAGGTCGTCAATGCTTGCCGGCAATGGATGACACACTTAATCATTTATGTACCCACCCCCCCCCAATAGAAAAAAATTGTACGAGGTAAGATCCGGGCTTCTTGGGGGCCAGTGATGAAGAGCATGGTCACCAGCTGCTCCTCGACCAATCCAGCATTGCGGCAACGTCTCGTTCAGGTATCTGCGAACAGCTAGGTGCCAATGGGTTGGCACACCATCCTGCTGGAAAATGAAGTCCCCTGCCACCTCTTTTAACTGAGGAAACACCCACTCTGTAAGGATGTCCAAATACGAGATTCCGGTAACAGTGGGCTCGTGAAAAAATAAAGGGTCGAAAACAGTGTCTTTGGATACGGCGCAAAACACATTCACTTTAGGGGAAGCACGCTTGTGTTCGGTGATTTCATGTGGAGGCTCCTGACCCCATATCCGCATGTTGTGCCGGTTCACCTTACTATTTGTATGGAACATCGCTTCATCGCTAAAAACCATTACACATGAAGGCATCGTCTACCTCGTTCTGGGCACAAGGAAACTTCAGACCATCCCCTTCACATTGATGTGTCAAATGCGAGCTCGCTTCCCCCTCACCACCTCAAACCGAGAATTACGAACGCAAGCAAACCGTAACACCGGACATGCTGACAAGGGTGTAGAATGAGTTTGATTATCACATAGATGTCGTTTGGGCTGCTCATGGTGGTTATATTGAACATTTATGAATGTATGGTAAACAAACTTCACTGTTCCACGGTTCATTTGATTGGTCAATCAAGGCTGTAATTTGTTTGGTTTATATTATAGACCTTCAAAGTTGGGGTATTCTTTTACACTCAGCCTGTATAACTTAATTGCTGTCAGAATGTCTGTACTTTTTTATACAGTTTCCCCCTTGAACAATTTTTTTTACAGATTTGACATTCTCTTTATAATCTTTCTTATAGTACTGCATGCATTGCTAAGCTAAAATGTTTCTATAGGCGCCATTTGGAAAAAAGAGACTTACAAACTTAAAACATATGCCTACCACAGTACAACTTCTTGGCTAAATTCGAAAGAAATTGGTTGATTATTTCCCCGAGATACAAAATAAAAACTGTATTATTTAATGTGGGGCTATCTTACGAAATGGCAGAGAAATGAGGCTTTGCATACTCAATTGTCAGCATACCAAGTTAAGTTGAAATTAGTTTTGTAGTTTCATAAATAAAAAATTCTGAGCTATAATTTTTATATGGCCGCTATTTTGATAATGGGTGTGCCTGACTCTCTCTAAGTTTATTAGTTCAGCTGGCCTGCCATAATTCTACTTGTTTACAAAATTTCATAGAAATTAGTTGTTTTTCGGAGATATAGTGTAATTTTAATTTTTCATGTGAAACTATTTTTCAAAACGATGAACAAAGATTTTGTGTGGACACATTTGATGGTTATAATATATACAGCTTGCATACAAAGTTTCATTGGAATTAATTACATGGTTTAGATGATACAACTTACAAAACTAAAATAGCTATATGACCGCCATTTTGAAAATAAGTGTCTGACATACCCAAAACATATCACTTAACATCACCTACCAAAGTACTACTTTTTTACCATATTTGGTAGGAATCAGTCGATTGTTTCCCGAGATGTAACATAAAAACTTCATTAAATCATGTAACATTATCTTTAAAAAATGGTAGACAAAAGTGGTTGTTTTTTGGCTTATATTATGCTTGTAATAGATACTGTCAGCATAAAAAAATTGGTTGAAGTTGGTTAAACAGTATGGTAGTTCTAAATAAACCTAAAATATCTGCATGTCTGCCATTTTTAAAATAAGTGCCTAATTAAGTTAAATTACTTACACTTACCTGGCCTATTACTCATGTGCCAAATTTGGCAAAAATTGCTTGAGTAGTTTTTGAGATATAGCATAAAAGATAAATTTTTTCATGTGGTTCTATCTTCCAAAATGACAAACCAACCATAATATTCAGCACTGAATTCAATGCTCACACCTTGCACTGTTAGCATGCAAAATTTGGTTTTAATTGGTTGAATGATTTCAGAGATACAATGTATAACCCTAAAGTTTAAAATGGCCACCATTTTGAAAGTAAGAGCCTGGCGTAGTCAAAAACTATAAAAGGCAGGTGTCCTTACTTAGTACTATATGTGTACCCAGTTTGGTGAAATTTGGTTCATGTGTTCAAATATTTGATGGGGGACATGCACATGCACACATACACAGCAGAAAAGTGATGTCATAAGCTTTTCTTTCCTTCGGAAAGTAGGCCAAAAGTCAACATAAGGTCTAATTTATTTTAGCCTGTTACCTTCCGTTATCTGCTCATTATCAGAGAAATTAAGCATGTTCAGAAGTAAAATGTATTTGTCTCATGACATTTTCGAGAAAATATTGGAGCAAGTATTAATGAATCTGTAAACCAATTTCTGCAATGGAAAGATATTTAATTCTCACCATCAGCATAGTAATGGCAATAAAAATGTAGATTTTGTTACAGTTAGTATCAACCCAGCTGCAAATGTGGGCCAAGTTGTGTATTGTTTACAGTCTGTGGGTAGGGATGTTGCAATATTACTGATACGATACTGATATTGATACTTTTGATTCGATACCGGGTAATTCAGTATTCGATACTTTCCTTCTGACACTCTACCTACCCATATTACTATTTTTGTTCCGATACTTAGTACAGGAATCAATATTTTTCCCTTTCTGTTTAAAAACTAAATTTTTAAGAAATAAATAAATTCAGAAGAAAGAAAAAAAAAACACGAGTGTAATAGTGTATACAGAAGTTGGCTATACTGGTCAGGGAACCGTTACTATTAGTAACTTACTAACAATCCGTTATTTACGGTGAAAGGAAGGCCCTTCCTTGAAGGGAATGAAGGGAACCCCAGGCCCAGGCCACGCCGACACCACATGGCCACTCAGACTCACTCACTCACTCACTCAACCATTGGCGTTAAGAGAAGTGACTAAGTTACATCTTAGTTAGTTTGCTTTTTAATTGTCTATTTGTTTTAATTTCAGCTTTTTTTTTTTATTAAAATTATGTTGCCTCCAAAAAGTTTGGTGTGGAAATACTTCCAGAAAATAGATAAGGATTCTGTGCAGTGTAACATCTGTTTAAAAAAATTCAAGTTTTCGGCGAACACGACCAATTTAATGAAACATTTGAAAGTGCAACCACAATGCCAAAAACAAAAGGAATCAACTGAATCAAGTTATGTATTGTATATTTTAAATATGTTTTTTGGTCAGGATACCTTAAGTTATGTCTACACTCGTGCCCTTTCGTCTTCAACTTTAATTTAAATTCAACTTGCAATTCTACATTCTTAATAGCAGCATTTGTTCATTTAATAGCCGTATTTGTTTACTCTGTTTACTTACCCAGGCGGTTAAACGTGATTTATAACACATTTTATAACAGATTTTCTGTTATAAATTAACAAATTTTTAATACCGGGCTATTTCATCAGTTATAAAATTTATAACAGGATTTTCTGTGTTAATTTGAGCTACATATTTGAAGGTTACAGTTAACTTATGGTTCCGGTTGTGAATAATAATTATGTTATATGATTATAATTCTATGATTTATTATACATTTTTGTTGTTGTAAAATAGGTTTTTAAAAAATACCTACCATACAAGTAGAAGGGGTGGATGGCTCTTACCAAGCGTGCTAATATACTGGATCAGCCACTGTTAGCCGCGAAAGCCTCTATTAAATTTGGTTCACTCTATAATCGATGAATTTTGGTGCAAAAACCTTGAATTGACTCAATTAATAAGCAGAAATAGGTGAATTGCCACAAGGGTTAAATGAGACGTACTGATGAAAATATTGATGCTAGTATCGATACTTTTGTTTCAATACTAGTATCGGAATGGATATCGATACCACCCTTCCGATATCAGTACCGATACTGGTATCGATACTTTTGTGGTATCGCAACATCGCTATCTGTGGGTGGTATCTGTTTGTTTCCAAAGCCACTGTATTTACACAGTCATTAATTGCAAGCAATTAAAAAAATCTATTTCTGTGGATTATGATGTAATACTGCTTGTTATGCCAGAAGAACTATGATCAAAATCATAAAACAAATGTTGCAAGGCATAGGAAATCTTGAATTTTTTCACACTTGTATTTACATTGTAGACACTTTCATCTCTACTGTCACTTGATTCACCCATCACGCAGTATTATTAATTTTCTAAACTTGAAACATCAGAATATAATGAGTTAAAATAATTTATTTGTTAACCTTGCATGTCTTTGGCCATCATTTATTTGAATTGAGCAGATGCAGTAAAAATATAATGCACACAGTGTTCACAAGATGCTGTACGAGTACTCTATTGGGAGAGAAAGAAACTAAAGAAAAGGTTCCAAAAGACAATAACAAATAGCACTTTCTTCTAAAACGAGACACAAGCACGAGTATATTCGACACCCACAACAGAATCGCAAATACTGAAACTGAGTTATCTCAATGACAGCACTCGCATGCATGGTAATGCACACTGAGATAACTCAATCATAGCAGTATGCAAGTAATGAAGGCAATACTCACAGTTAAGTTGGTAGTGAATTACGAGAAAAAGTTCATCTTAATGCCTTGTTAGTTATAACGTTAAAAATTATTGCAGAATATAATTCAATTTCCAAGCTTCTGTAAGGAAAATTATTATCAGGCATGGTACCCTTGAACAATTATTGAATGACTGAAAGGTTCTTATTAATCCTCCAAGGTCATGAAGGAGGTCTGTACACTTTTGGTGAACTACAAATCACGGCTTACCATCCAGCATTCAATGGGAAAGTGGAACAAAGTCATCAGACATTAAAACAATGATATCCCATTTTGTGTACCGCTACAAACGTAACTGGGATGAGTGGATACCTTACGCTTTACTATCATTTGCACAATGCACCTTCTTGGTGAATGACACAGATGTAAATTTACCATGTGATGAAGCTGTGAAGTTCATACAAATTGATTATGCACTAGCATGAAAGAAAATTGTAATCATGACTGCAGAATTCTTTTGAGATAGATAGAATAAATCTCACAGAGTCTGTAGATGCTGTAGTAATTCAGTTTAATAGAAACGCAAAAGCATTTCAAAATGCAGTAGGTGGCAGAGTATACTTGAAAAACAAAACTGTATCAAAAGGCTTAAAAAAAAAATGAGAAACCCAAAATGGCTGGGTCCTTATAGGGTTATAGTGCAGATGTCGCCAGTAAAATTTAAAAATAAGGAAGTATATGATCATAAAACACAAGTTGTTCATGATAACAGGTCAAAGCCACATTAAGGAATTGAATTAATACAAATGGGGAATTACGATGATACTGTAAGCTTTACCCATACACGGGAACTTTGTCAGTCATCATACCACTATGAGACTTCAATACTGAGCCACAGTGGTATTTTATATCAGTGTGGTTGCCATGCTATAAATTTCTCAACAGCTCACAACTTAATACAATTTTTACAAACAGAAAACCCAATAAGCCAAATTGTGTGTATACAAACTGCATTATCTTTTAAAAAAATTTGTAATAGGGTTCTAATATTATTTGTACACCGGAAATTTAATATCTAAATTCTAATTCAAGCCACATAAATGCACCTGATAATCCCTTAAAATTTTCAGTGCTGCTTTGCAGAAAAAATTGTAGTAAGAGTATATTTTTTTATGTCTAAATCCAGAAATATCCCTGTTATTACACCTCTTAAATATTATTTTGTAATGAAGCTATTTAAGTGCAACCATACCAGCTGTGACAAAGGAACCTCTTTCTTCTCCACAATAGTGATTGCAGCCTTATTTTATTAATCTATGCAACCACAGCAGCTGCCACAGGACAGGAAGAAAACAGATTAAGAGCTAAACAAAATGTAGGATGGGATCAGATATAAAGTCAAAGTATCATGTTCGTGAAGGAAGGTAACATGCGACCAGTAGAACTTATTTTAAGTACAGTAAAACTCTATTAAGAAGTTCCCGCATACATGTTTTCCCAGATAAAACTTACAAGTGTTCCAGTCCCACCATTTTATCCTTAAGACAAGCGTTATTTTGTGTGTAAATATTTGCTACAGCAATGTCATATCCCACATATAACTTCATTTTTGGAGTTTGTCTCCAAGCACATTTGGCTCTGCTAGGCATGACCAGGTGTGACCTCGCTTCTTCCCTCGACATATCTGATGTTAAGAGGGGTGGTTACCTATCAACCAGTACGACATCTTTGTGCCCATTCTCACTTGTTCAGTCAGGTGGAACGAGAATATCCTACATGTAGGATCCTATCCTTGTGCTTGTCAACCACTTTGGGTGTCCTCGGCCACCTTTGTGTGCCGAGCCCTTTGGTTATTATCTGCCTTTATGTGCAACTCCATGCGTACTTCATACAGTACGCTTTGTCCCATTCAATTTGTTTTTGTTTGTATAGTGACAATTGCAAGGAACCGTACTACCTACGACAATTGACATTGATGAGATAAATTATTGCAGTAACAAACTTATTGTCATTATAACTGAAATTTACTGTATAGCACCATTTCATGCAGTTTTATTGTGCACTCACTTCATCGGCACTCATATGTTTTCTGAATGCATGGAAGTTGACAAGTTGGCCGTGAATACCATGTAGTAAATCTGAGAGCAGCATTTTACACACGTGACAATTATTCAAGTAAAAATCATTAAAATTAAAATGAGTAATAGTCACTGATAGTAGGGAAAATCATTTTCTTTGCTATTCATAAGTAAACACAGGTAACAAAGACAGAAAATCTCTTGAAGAACCAACTGCTGAACGTAAAATCCACTCTATTTTTCCATTAATGTATCTTGATCTTTAATTTTGCATAAGTACACTCCCTTTTTGGTTGCTACCACCTCTCTTTTAGCCGCTTGTGCGATCAATAGTTTCCCTTACCCCTCTTTGTTTCTGTGAATGCTGCTCCAAATGGCAAAGGACAACAGCCAACCAAGGTCAAGAGGGGAAACAAATAAGCTGTATCAGCGAAGGGGAAGAAGCATAATTTTAATCTTTGCAAGAGGTATTTGCAGACAATGAATGAAAAATGAAAACATTTGCACATGTTTAAACATGTAGAAAAAGGGATACTACCGCTACAATGAGCATGGACACAAAAAGGCACTCGTTTTAAATGAGTGTATTGGATATTTTTCTTTTCCCAGGTGAGATGTTTTTAAGTACTAGCTGGTTCCATGATAAACATCTTAACAGAGATTTAATCTGTGTGTGTGCATATATATACACATATATTATATACATACATATATGATGATATGAAGCAGTCCAACAATTTATGTTAGTTACTACATTTATAAAATGTTCTGAAAAAGAGAACCAAACCATTTTCTGTTAGGCACACTTTTTACAATTAATAATTTTTACTTTCATCTTCGTTGATTAAGCTTATTTCTTGTCTTTCATAAAAAACACCTTCATTCAAAAGGGAAAAAGTAAAAAAAAAAGTATTTTTCAGAAATAAATTTTAAATATTTGCCAATAGAATTCATAATACTCTAATACAAGACAAATATTTTCTGCAGTTTTCAGTTCTTGTTTTTTGTGTATGTAATGAGCATGGGATTTCTGACGACATATACTCCTGGTTTTATTAACTGTAAATATAAATGTTTATTGACATTTATAACAATTTGTACCAAATTTATAAGTTGGTAAAATGGAAAATAATGTTATGTTTAGTTTGGTTTAAATATGTGACAAAAGTGTAGCTGGGTGTTTGGCTCATTGCCTGGCATTTGGGACTATTAAACCTCAAGCAATTAGGTGAAACCACATGCATGTAATCCAGTGGTGTCCAACCATTATTGTGGACTTGTCTGTGGGCCGCAAGCGTAAAACTCACAATAACCTCAAAAACATAGATAAAAAAAAATATATATGTATGATCCAGTTTTTTATTAATATAACGCAATATTCAATCACATTAAGTATATTAATCACAGAAAATTCTGTACATATCAAAAGGAATTAATCTGTCTTTTGTAACCTGGAACGGTTTTTAAATTACACAAATAAGTCAGTGGGCCACATGACATGAAATGGCGTACTGCATGCGGCCAGCAGGTTGGACACCACACATGTAATCTTTGCCATGATCTCGAATGTGCAATTTATGTCTTTTTTGCTCCTCCTTCATTGATAATAGCACCATGTAAAACTTGCATTTTCACTGGTGAGATTTGAACCTACCATAATTAAAATTTGCCTTTAAGTTTAACTCTTTAATAGATCTGGCAGTTGTGAAAATTGTTTGGTTTTTATGTTTTTAAATTGTGTACCTATCTTTTATCATTAGTGGATGGCATTATGTGCCATTAACTTGTGGCAATCACTGATGTGGCAGTACCATGTATTCTTATGACTGGGATCTAACATATTCCGGCCAGGATCCTACATATCTGTGATATTTGTCCCAGTTCTCCAAGATGACATTGTACTCATCAGGTAACAATATTTTTTATATTGCTTACGTGCATGGAATTCTGCATGTGCATTTTACTAGCCAAATTTTCATAAAAATTTCCAGAAAACACAAATAAAGGAAATTTTTTCTACTGTCATTTCAGAATAATGTTTTGTGTAATGTAAAGTTAGGTAAATATACAATAAAAGCTAATTTTTTTAGGGTACCCTAAAAAAAACTAGTACAGTTTTCAAAAAGGAAAAAGCAAGATATTCAACATTTGTTTAAAATCATCTTAAGTTCAAATGTTGTCGTAAACTGTTACCATTTTTTAGCCTACTTCCGAAAGATAGACTATGCATGCAATCACCTGGTTGTTTATCTGGAATGTAAGCCCCCCCCCCTAATAACTTTTAAACCCGACAACTGAATTTAACCAAACTCGGTCCACATACAGAATTCAGTAAGGGCATCAGACTTCTATAGTTTTCAATTACGCTGGGAACTTATTTTCAAAACGGTGGCACTTTTAAAATTTAGGCACTATATTACATCTCTGGAACCAATTATTCGATGTAAACCAAATTTTGAACATTGAGAGTGCATTATAAAACCAATGCATTTAAAAAACGATAATGGCATTAATAAGCTATTTTGGAAGATAGCACAAATTGAAAATAATAAAGCTTTTACATTATATCTTGGGAACTATTAAACCAATTTCAAACCAAATTTGGTACATTGACAGTGCATGATGTATGCATTTAATAGTGATAATGTTATTAACAGGCCATTTTTAAAAATAGTGCAACATGAAAAATAAAAATGTCATGTTATATTTTGGTAACTACATAACTGATTCCTGCCCAATTTGGCATATAAGTAATAATATTGTACGCCATCTTCATGTATGCAATTTAAGTAGATATGGCACTTATTTTTAAAATAGTGGCTATTTAATATTTTAGGTTTATTTGGCAATATCTACCATATTGTTTGTCCAATTTTGACCAAACTTGCTATACTGAAATTATCTTCTACAACCATCAAATGTGTCAATACATAGGCTCTTTTGTATGTCATTTTGTAAGATAGCACCTCATGAAAATAAAATTCTAATGTTCTATCTCGGGAAAAAATCAACCAATTCCTACCATATATGATACTCAAGTAATGCTACGGTAGGTCATGAAAACTGACATGTTTTAGTGGGTCAGACTATTATTTTTAAAATGGTGGCCATATAAACAACTAAGAATATTATGCTATATCTATGAAACCATGAAACAAATTTCAACTTAACTTTGTATGCTGGCAGTATCTATGCAAGCATCATACATAAACCCATTTGTCTGCAATTTTAGAAGTTAGCGCCACATGAAAAATTAAGCTTTAGTGTCCTATCTAGGGAAATTATTAACCGATACCCACCAAATTCAGGCGGCAAGTTTTACTTTGGTAGTCCATCAAAATTTATATGACTTAAGGAGGTAGTCACATATTTTCAAAATCACAGCAATGTAGGGGCCGCGGTGGCCGAGCAGTTAGCCTGATAGCCTTCCAACCACGGCAAACCGGGTTCAATCCCCGACCGGGTCACTGGCGGATTTTCACATGTGGGAATTGTGCCAGACGATGCTGCTGGTCAGCTGGTTTTCTTGGGGAACTTCCGTTTCTCCCGCCATTTCATTCTGGCGCTGCTCCATACTCACCTCAATCACCCTCATCGGCTCTCATGACCTCACTGTTAAGAGCCGTCCAAATCTCTTTACTCACAGCAATGTAAATATTTTGTCAGTATGCCACATGCACCAAACAATTTAAACCCACTTAATATGTAAAAGTATCTATGACAAACATAGCATGTGTCAATAAATCTCAGTTTTGTTATCCAGTAGTGAAGATAACACAACATGAGAAAATTGAGCTTTTTTGTCATGTCTGGGACCAATCAACTTATTCCCACCAAACTTTTCATATTAGTAGTGCTGCAGTAGACCATGTTTAAAGTGTGCCTGGCTTTATTTACACTATGGCTGCAATATAAATAATTTAGATAAGTTTATCATCTCTATTAAATAATTTGACATACATATTTCAGTATCTATTAGAAGGATCAGATATGCCTATACAGAGACTATTTTAGGATGTTATGTACAATAGTGCCAAATGAGAAACTAAAGCTTTTATGCCATATCTTGGGAACCAGTTAAGCTATTTCCACCAAATTCTGCACACAAGTAGTGTTACGGTAGGCCATGAAAACTTGCGTGATTTAAGTGACTCACATACCTGTTTTCAAAATGATGCCCCTGTAAGTATTTGAAGTTCAAAATCCTAGTCTACCAAAACTTTATACTGATTACTATCAAAGGTGATGTTCCAAATCCTACCTCCGTGATGTAGTTGGTTGCACACAAGCTTATGGTACGAGGCATTCTGTTTTTGAGTCCCAGGTAAGACATGTGTGCATTTGTAATTGTCTCACTAGTAATGCATTTGTTTCTGGTTGCACCTCTAATGATATCGCTTCAACAAGATGTCAAGACCCACTAACCATTTAACTTTTTAATAACTTCATCAAAATTATTTGCAGCCATGTAAAGGAAAGTAGGCTCATTAGTTATATAGATAACTTCTTGTTTACTTTAAGCTAAATAAATTAGCTTTCTTAAAAATATCATTCTTTTTTATTCATTATGTAAATTTTTTTAAAAATCTGAGCTTTTATAATTGTATTGCTAAATGCTTTTCTGAGAGTAACATAATAAATTATATTAAATATATTATTAAGTTCAATGTGATGAAGTCAGGGAGGCTTGATCTGGCTCAAAATTGTTTTAAAGTTTCCCAAACTTGTGCTAATGCAACTCTAGACTCCACCTTCCATCATTGGTAGGACTGTACACAGGCACTTTGGTAAAAAGAATATATTTTTTGAATTGAAGGCTTCTTCTAACTCCTAATAAATGGTGTGGGTGGTGCAACTAAAAAAAATATTTAAATATGTAGCACTTTACACAATTTCAGAAGTACTGTATTAAATTAATTTAAACACAACAATGAACTTAATGTTGAATAATTCCTGATAAGCTTTTTTAAATCATGAAAAATTAAAAATAAACAATAAATAATTATCAACAGAGTTACTTCCCAAAATTTAAATACCAATAAACTACAATTCTTTTCAGGCTACTTTACCTTTACATAGGCCATAGTAAGTAACGGCAGAAGTGTAAATGGGACCAAATAAAGGAGAGCTGGCTGCGCTGCCTTGAAGACTTCGGATGACACTGTTGCTGTTAACAGTCCAAGGAAGTAGCCAATCAATGAGCAATGAAAGTAGCTAAAAACAAAGAACACAATACAATATTTTTTAAAATACTGAGAACATTTCTCTAAATATACATTCCATGTTAGAACACATTTTAATACTAAAAGATGACTCAAACAAAAGCTGCTTACAAAGCCTGTTTGCAATAATTTTTAACTGAACCTAACAATATTTGTAACCAGGTGACATCAACAATATTGCCCAGTGCAAATAAACACCGGACAAGAAAATATAAGAGCAAATTAGCAATGGGATGATTTACTTATTGAAATGATTCTAACAACTCTGACTAATATGATGTAACTGAACTGTTAACATTTTCCACAGCATATTGCATATCTCAATTTTATTTTAGAAACTATTTCTTGAAAATATACTGAAGTATATTTTCTCTTGATTAACTATTTTTAAAATTTGCTAACCTTCTTTTATATTTATTGCCCACTGGTAAAAACAGTTATGAAATATCTGAAATCCAGGGTATTAGGAGAGGAAAGGGCCTGCAATAGGGTTTGTCAAAAAATAAAAAAGGAATTATACACTTGATTACTTACATGTTGATAAATTACAGTCTGAAATGCAGAAAATTAAAAAAAAGTTTACTAAATAATAAATGAAATTACTAAAATACCATGTTTGTCTGTGGAACAAGCTTAGTATGACTCATCCTGGTTAAAACATTGTGACCCCAGGGTATTGTCACCAGCACTAACAAACACCAACAGTTGGCAAACTTATAAGATATTATTGATTCAAATTATTGGTCTTAAATAGCTCAAAATCCATACTTTGCCACAGGAATCATTTCACACACCCAGTGAAACAAGAAAAGTTCATTAATTGCATTTGATATAGTATGAAATTTCAAATATACAACTTTCAGAGTATAGTAGTATTTCAGGTACAATTTCATTGAAGGAAAAAAAAAATCTTTTCTTTAATACAAATGGGCCTAAAATTATACCAAAATAGCGGTATAAATAGTTATAACACATGTGCTCCAAATGTGAGATTACAAAAAAATATATAAAAGTTGCTCACACAAGCATAACCAAAACTTATGGCGCTTACATACTATCCAAATCTACATGGCTTCTCAAAATATATGGCACATTAAAGACTTCAATACTTAACAAGAAAATGCAATAAAACAGGCAACCATGCCTATAGAATTTTCCAAAATGAAACCCTAACAAAAAATATGGAGCACAAAATGCCTATATTAACATTGACCAGAAGGGCCCCTTAATACAACTACTGATTATGAAATCAGAGCCAATCTAAACTCTCTATTTAAATTGACGCATGCGCAGGAACCAAACAGTCTTTTATTTTTTTCGTCTTTGTTCCCGTACGTCTTGCAACTCCGCCAACGCTTGGGGAGGGGGATGAATCAAGGTGCGGTGACATCATGAATCATGTGATCACCCTGCCCGCGGCGCTAGGGTTGACACTCGTTGGGCCCGGCAGTATGAATTTTGATGTGCCCAAAGGGGGCAGGCCCATTTGTCAGTGTCGGTGGTTGGTTTCCAGCAAGGATGTAGAGGTTTACAAGCCACCAGACAAAAACTCAAACTTCAATTTAAGGTAAAGGAACACCATAATGTCCCCTTTTCAGGCTGCATGTAATTATTTCCACTGCGATGCAGACATTTTTCGGTCTTGGCTCGTAAGGTACTTAGGGGAGATGCCCAGGCATCTCAACATTTACTCTTTCAATGTTTTCACACAAATTTTAATAGGTACTCCAAAGAATTAAAATATAAGGGTGAAAGTTATGGGTAGATAAAAAATACACATACATATATATAAATAAAGTTTTCATTTTAAAAAATCTTAAATGTCACAAATTATCAACTCATTTGCATAACATTTGTAGTGATACCTACATAAATAGGCTGTAATAACAACCCTTTATCACACTATTAGGAATGATGTGGGGGAGCATGTGTGAAATGACTTTGATCCCACTACAGAAACATAACCAAAGCCAGTTAGTTAGTTGATGCTACATATAAAAAAATTTAAAAGGGTTTCATTAAAATGGGGAAGGTTTGATGAGCACACATTATGTGGGGATTAATGCAAATGGTATCTTTAAGTAAACAGTATAAGAGGTTTTCTGATAGGTACAAAGGAACAAAGGAAGAATAAATACTTGCCTACGTGCAGGTAAAGAACTACGTGTTACAAAGTTCATGATCAATTTTGTTCACAATTGCCCCGCACTGCTACATCACAATATCAAAATTACCTGCTGAATTTCACCGATAAAGTGAAGGCCAGCAAGTCCCTACAAATAAAGTGGTGCAATAACTTAAAAACTAATCTGAAAGATTGAGAGAGAGGAGAGAAGGAAGGTTTTATATCCTTGGTGCACTATATAAAAAGTAGAGGGGTCAAGGTAAAGCCTTAAAAAAAATTTTGTATTAATTAATGTGTGCAAGACATATGGCAGAAGAATTCTTTAGAAGTTCAACCCTAGTTAAGAAAAAAATAACACAAGATAAAGATAAACGTGGCAGTTTGAAAACTTAACTTAAAAGACACTGCCAGAATTACAGATAAGGGCAGGGGTGGAAAGCACATTCAAAATGAAATCTGTCAAGAAGTACTATTGTGCCATGCAATAGCATGTGTAACATGGCTGCACAGCATGCAGAATACAAATGCTGAATGTTGGAGGAGATGATGATACACCTGATACAATAGTGTGATGAAAAGTGCTGGGCATATAGCATATCCTGGTATGAACTGGAATGCAACGCATGTTTGTGGCACTGATAATGATAAACTGCCTGAACTCTATAGCTCTCCTGGAGTATGGCCATTAAGTGCATACTGGGGGAAAGCCAATCAGGATTAAAAAAAATAGGAAGAACCCATATTATAATTAGTTTTGGAAGAAAATAAAAGTCTGTGTATTTTTAGTAACACTTTGAACAAAAAAAAGCTAGCACTTTATTGTGTTGTCTAAAAAGAAGCTGAAAATGTATTGCATAAATACTATTCGCAAGTAAAAACAGATATAGTTATACTAATAGCCATAAATAAATATTTTTTGTGTGTTTAAAAAATGATAATATAAAATTTAAAAAAAAACTTTAGGTTACTGCAAAGCATTCCATTACTGTTCTTTTAAATGTTATGAGTGTGCCAACTCAGCCACTTTGTATGAAAAATGTAAACTTTGGGCACATTTGTGTCAAAACAAAATATATATCTTCTTGACACCTGCATTTTTGTTGGGGAACCTTGAGGGCACCTTCCCACAAGATAAAATTTGTGCAAGACTACTTATTATCTTTGCTGGTAACATGGTGGTTTTATCAGTTATAGTGTATTTTATTTATTTATTTTTATTTTAGTTGTGTGTGTTGGGAGCTGCAAGAACTGACAGATACATTTTTATTATTATTATTATTGCTGTAGTGAAAATTTATCTTCTATAATAAAAACCTCAACAACATTTCCTAATAAATTAACCAAACATGCTATAAAATTTCTGTATAAAATATGGAGAATACAACAATGTGCACAGTGTCTCATATTATGGATTATCACTTTACACATGAGTTTAAACACACACTCATAAATAAATCACACTGGTTAAATTTCAGGCACCTCAAGACATTGAGAATTTTTGTATTTCATACATCATGTACAACAACATGGAAAAAAATTCCTATATTATTTAATGTTGAATTTATAATTTCAAATTTAAAACAAAACATGTTTTGGAAAAAATATTTTAATACCAGCACAGTTGCATGTAGTCCAAAGTAATCGGTTTTCTGCAGTATAAACTCATTTCATATCAGAAAAAAAAGTGGGCGTAAGCCACATCCCCTCCCCTAGTGCTCGTTCGTCCCGCCACCCCCTGCACAGCGGCATGCACACTTTACTGGTGTGTACAGTGCCCTGAAAAGCAGGCAGTCAATCAAAAAATCCACAGCCGGCACATTGTGTGGGAGCACACTCAGTTGGCTTGTATTCCACTACCGAAGTCAATCGACTGTCCTGCTTTCATGTCCTCCACGAGGAAACTTTGGAGGTGTGGCAGTTCGGCCTGCACAATACCACCAAACATCTTCCCTAGCCTAGAAATCACTATACAAATAAAAGGCCACACTAATAGTTCCACCAAACTGCATACCCCCATCCCCCCATGGCCTCTTTACACAATTACTCTAGTCAGTGTGTGTGTATGTTATTCTGCGAAGTGTATGTGATTATAGTCCTTTCCATATTTTTACCCAATTTCAACTACACCCTTGGTTGATCATGTACTTCTTGTCTTACATAGGTAACATGTCAGTATATAAAATTATTGTTTTTAGGCACCCACTAACCTGCATATGTATGGCAAATATATTATTTCAGAAGTCAGTGAAACAGTTTAGATATTCACTACACACAAACTAAATAACAAATAGTGGCAATTCTTGCACAGATAGAATGAACCAAAATTAAAGTTTTTTTTAGGAACACACCTATATGTATAGTTGACATGAGTTGCTGCTAGGAGGCAGTAGTAACAGTAGTAGCGGACATGGCATTCAGTAAATATGAGAGAGCATTTTGTGTGTTGGAATACACAAGAAACCTGTTCATTATGACTGTACAGCAAAGATTTTGAGCAGAATTCTAGAAGGCAGCATCTGTTTACAACAGTATCACCAAGTGGTATGAGAGATTCCACAATGAAGGCTGTATGCACATCACTCCTCAGCCAGGACATCCAGGGTCAGGTGAAGAAACAGTAGAGCATGCTAAAAATGCTTACATGCACAGCCTCTGAAAATCTACTAAACATGCAAATTTACAATTTAGCATCTCGAAAACAATAGTGTTTTGAATTCTCTGTAAAGACACTAAAGTTTACACCCTACAAGTTTCAGCTGCATCACGCTCTCAGCATAAATGACAAAGAGTGCATCTTAATTTTTGCATTCAAATGCTGGAGAAATTTGAAGTTGATGACTGCTTATCTTTAGCAATGAAATGTCATTTCATTTGTCTGAAAAGATGAATCCACAACAATGTGTGAATCTGGGATACAGAAAATCCTCACTGAGCATGTACGAAATTCAGCTAATGTGAATGTTTACTGTGCAAATTTTAAACGTGAATTTGTACCAACCATTCTTCTTCGCAGAGCACACCGTCAACAGGCTGACATACATGGACATATTGGATAACTGGCTAATGCCACAGCTTTATGAAGACTAACAAATACATCTTTCAACTAGATGGCGTTCTAGATTATCACAATTATGCACAAGACTATTTCAATGACAATTTGCCACAACAGTGGATAGCATGCATGGGACAAGATGATGATGCAGTAATGCAGTGGCTATCCAGGCATCCATGCTACCTTTTTTTATAGGGATTTGTCAAGGATACTGTATTTGTATCCCCACCTCCTGCTACTCTTCAAGTACTTTGTAACAACATCACTGTGGCAGTGGCAATGATTGATAGTGAAATGCTGACACGTGTATGGAACAAAATTGAATATTGGATGGATGTCTACCTTATCAGCAAAGGTGGACATATTAAACATTTGTAACATATGTTGAGTGTGTACCACTATTTGAGTTTAATAAAATGTGTATCACTTGTAAAATCAATTTGTGGTGAAAATTGAAAATCTTTCACAAACTTCTGAAACATGGTGTCTAGCTTCCAATAATGTAATGGGGTTGCCAATTGACCCGTACTGTACGGAATTTCTCATATCCTTAGGCTGGAAGAATTATCCCACATGGACTTAAGATGGGGTGTTTTATATCTCGTAATTCATGTTTCTCAGAAAATAAACTGAAAATTAATAAATACAGTGCCAATAATTCAGAGTATTTTGTAAGAATAAAAATGATAACTTACAATTTTAAGTCACAACAGAAGTTACTGATATAACTAATGAGCTTCTTTCCTCAACGTGGGTGCAATTCATTTTTTAATAATTTCTTAAAAGCTGAGTTGGTAGGAAGGACTTGACTTGTCTTTAAAAGCAATAACTTTAGAAACGAAACCAAAAACTTATGAAGCAGTAGTGCCACAATTACACATGCACACATGCCTTTCCAAAGACTTTGAAACATGAAAAACTCGTACTGTAAGCTATTGTGCAATCCAATGCATTACGGAGGTCAGATTCGGAGCATCAACATCTGATTTAATCAGTCTAATGTTTTGAATGATAGGGTTTACTAAACTAAAATATTTACATGGCTTTTATTTTTAAAATAAGTGACTGAGCCACATAAAACATGTAAGTTTACATGGCCTACCATAGTGCTACTTGTGTGAAGAATTTATTGGAAATTGGTTCTTTGGTCCCCGAGATATGGCATAAACAACTTTAGTTTCCTATTTGAAGCTATCATACAATGCGCAAAAAAAAAAGGATCTATAGATGCTTTTAATGTATACTGTGTACATAAAATTTTGGTTAAATTGTTTAATAAATATGTCAAAATTACCTAAATGATTTATGAAGATGCCATTTTGAACATTGTTGTTTGACCCATTTAAACCATGAAAGTTTACGTGGTCTTCTGTAGCATTTATGGTGTGCACAATTTGGTACAAATTTATTTAAAATGTTCCAGTGTAACACTTGCTGGGAATCGGTTGATTGGTCCTCGAGACATGGCATAAAACATCATCTGTGATTTTCATGTGGCAATCTTCTTAAATGGAGGGCAAAAAAGTAATGTACTAGCAATTTCAATTATTGTATATTGCCAGTGTACAAAGTAGGTTAAAATAGATTTTATAGTTTCGTAGATATCGCCCACACAAATAAAATTATTTTATAGCCGCCATTCTGAAATTAAGTGTCTCCTACTTAAAAAAATACATTCATTATTATGACCTACCACAGTACATCATCTTCGCCAAATTGTGTAAGAATGGGTTGATTGTTTCCCGAGATACGAGATAAAATATTATTTTTATTGGTAGGGCTATCTTACAAAATAGCAGAGAAATGAGGCTCTGCATAGACATATTTGATGGTTGTAACAGTTACTGCCAGCACAAAATTAAGTAGGAATTTGTTTTGTTAGTGAAATATACCCAGCTAAAAAATTTATATAGCAACCATTTGGAAAATAAATGCCTGACCTACATAAAACATACCAGTTTACACCACCTGCTGCAGTACTATCTGTTTGCCAAATTTGGAAGGAATCTGTTAGTTGTTTCCCCACGATAGGACAAAAAAAACTTTATTTATTCACATTGTGCTATCTTACAAAATGGCAGACAAAGGTGCTCCATGCTTACTGCCAGCATACAAAGTTATGATGGAATTGATTACATAATTTCGACGATATAGCATTTTAAGCTAAAATTGTTATGTGGCAGCTATTTTGAAAATAAGTGTCCGACATGCTTAAAACATACCACTTACCATCACCTGCATCTGTACTATTTGTTTACCTAATTTGGTAGGAATCTGTTAATTATTTACTGAGTTATGACATAATAACTTATCTTATAAAATGGCTAAAAAAAAAAATTGCTTATTTGTTGGTATATATGATGCTTGTAATAGATACTTTCAGTATACAAAATTTGGTCGAAATTTATTAAATGATATGGCAGATATATTAATAAACTTAAAAAATCTGTACGACCGCCATTTTGACAATAAGTAACTAATCAAGTTCTATCATGTACAATTACATGGTCTACCATAATATTACTTACATGCCTAATTGGGTGAGAATTGGTTGAACAGTTTAAGATATAATGTAAAAAAATTATTTTTAAATTGGTGCTATTTTATAAAATGGCAGACCAACAACGATACCCATCTCAAAATTTGATGCTTACGCAATGGTCTGCCAGCATACAAAATCTGGTTTAAATTGGTTGAATGGTTCCAAAAATATGACATCACCCAAAATTTTAAAATGGCCACCATTTTGAAAGTAAGTGCCTGACGTGGTCTAAAACTTTAAAAGTCAGGTGTCCTTACTAAGTATTATATGTGTACAGAGTTTGGTGAAATTTGGTTGAAACGTTAAAAAATTGAAAGGGTTTACAGACATGCGCACGCACGTGCACACACACACACACATGCACATGCACACACACGTGCACACAGAGAGAGAGAGACAGGAAAGTGATCTCATAAGACTTTCTTTCCTTCAGAAAGTAGGCTAAAAATGGTTATGAATTTTATATTTGCAACTCACATTTTGTCATTGTACACTGAAGAGCCAAAAAAACTGGTACATCTGCCTAATACCGCGTAGGGCCCCCGAGCATGCAGAAGTGCCGCAAGACAACGTGGAATGGACTCGACTAATGTCTGAAGGTATGCAGAAGGCAATTCACACTATGAATCCTGCAGGGCAGTCCACAAATACAATCTGCGCCAATTTGAGAAAGTGTTGCACGTCTGTCACGTTTGATGATTCTCGTCAGTCTCGTTTGTCCCGTTCTTTCACCATCTTTTTCCGGCCGCAGCAATGTCGAAGATGTGATGTTTTACCGGATTCCCGATATCCATGGTCCACTCGTGTAATGGTCGTACGTGAACATCCAAATGTTATCGGTACCTCGGAGATGCTATGTCCCAACTCTCATGCGCCGACTATAACACCACGTTCAAATTCACTTAAATCTTGATAACCTGCCATTGTAGCAGCAGTAACCGATCTAGCTGCCGACTGCATCTAGTTACTCTGATTGGTTCCATACCTCTGTTATTTGCATACGCATGCCTGTACCAGTTTTTTTGGCTCTTCAGTGTATATGTTCAGAGAAAATGCTGATTGATATATATTAATGATTTTTGGACAATACAGATAGTATTTAAAATAGTTTTCAATGATAATTTCCCTAGCTCATTTCACTGGGATTAAATACTGCGTATTTAGTCGTCCAAAGGGTACTATTTGGTAAATCTGAAAAAGTTGGCAAGTTTTAATCTATAATAATTGTGAAAAACTACTATCACCACCAACTCAAAAGTATATCAGATGAAAAATTTCAATAACTCTCTCCTGTATGCACTTGGCCCTGGAACATACTAAGCTACATATATCATTGTAAAATAAATAAAATTGAAGTTATACCTACAGGAGTAAAATGAATGTTACTGGATGCTCTTCAATATTCTTATGAATATTTTCATGATCCTATTATATGTGGGCTGGATACCAGCAGTTTTTAACAAAAAAAAAAAAAATTGTCACATGCTTACCTGTAGCAGCAATAGCAAAACAAAAAAACCTATAAGAGCATGGCATAAAAAAAAAAAAAGAGAAATTTAGCACTAATTGAGAAATTTAACATTCACCACTTTTTTAAATGTAGATATGATAGCACATCAGCAAACGAGGTGGTAATTGTTAGCACAATATTCCCAAAGAATTTTAAAAACTTTTATCATACAAACACACAAATGTATACTTGTTTGTGTGCACTCATGCATACACATGCACAAACACATGCACTTGTGTGCACACACGGAACAGCACCTTATACAGTACTCTCTCAATGCATCGAAAACACATGTACCGCTAAACTGTAGCCACAGTTAATTTTTAATGATGCCAGGACAATTCCTAAATAAATATTGATACAATTACCCACTTTTATTGTTTATTGGATATTGCATCGATCAAAATACCTTTCGGTCCAGTCACTTAAGATTACCTGCAGCAATAGTTTTTAAGCTGGTTGTTTATGCAAACGTCTAACAACTGTGTGTGAAATACATTAAAAGTGCCGTCGTTTATAACCACTGCAGCGCACCAGTACGGTATCCAGTTTGGATGGTGGTGTCAGGTTGGCGACATTGGAATGCATCTTCCCCTTACATGCCTGGTGAGAGGGGAAGAGGTTACCTAGTAACCAGCGTGGCATCCTTACGTCCTGTCTCTCCTTTTCCCATCTCCCTCTCAGCTGCACACTTTTCTTCCTCTTCTTACATGCTTTTGAGAAGGGAAGTTGTTATATAGCAAAAAACATCTATGTCCTCTCTCTCCGGCTCTACACACACTTGCTTGCTCTCCTTACATGCCTGGTGATAGGGCAATCGGTAAGAGTGCATGAAGCATAAAATGAAACTAATCATGTGATCTCAGTTTAATGATGCACAGTTATCCTGTCAAACGCACCGTACCACAGCGCGGCCAAGTGCTCCACCGGGTCTGACCTCTAACATGGTCACCGTAGTCAGGCATATGTGACAGTAATCCGATCACAGAAATTTTATCAAGATTATCTGTCACTCAAAATCGTTGTACCTATCATCACTAGTATTTCAAAGCAAATGGTTTAGCCTGAAAACGTTACACAATACATTTTCGCGAGGAATATTTTTGCATAAATTATTTTTTTTTATTAAATGTTGTTTTTTCCTTGTAGAGTTGGTGTTTAATCATATATGGCATAAAATCAACAATATTTTAAAACAAAATATTAATTTCACTCAGTGGGCAGCATCTTTGATAATAAAATATGCCCAAAAGCATAAACTTGACCTCCCCTTGTCTCCAAAAATAAATTGAACATCGAACAACTTGTATTACCAAGCGTAAAGTTCATTTCCAGTAACTTCTTGCGGGGCGATCGGAGGATTTATATTAATTTATTTCAATAGACACACATCTTCTCAATAAAATTATATCATGTAAAAGGTCTATTTGACACCTTTTGCCATCTAATAATGGGTAAGCAACGAGCCGGAGCACAGTGTAACTTGCGACAGGCATGTACGGGAAAATCAGAGGACATGGTTTTGAATGATTAATTATTAAAGTCTGCAAAGAAACAAATTTTAATCGCCTTATTAAATTTATCTTTACCCCAAAAACACACATTTTTTATAAGTGAAATATTATTAATTACTTTTAACTACACACTTGCATGGGGTCGCCAACGTAATTGTGCATTGATATGGATATGCGCAAGCTTCGGCCATCATCTGTGATACTCGTTAGAGCTTGCTTCCTCCCATTACATGGCTGGTGGGGAAGGGAGCTAGTTGCCTAGCAACCAGCGTGGCGTCCTGTACCCTCCCCCTGTTTGCCAATAGGTTTGGAAAGGAAGAGGTGGATTGTTTCCCTCCGCACACCCTTGAAGCTTCCTATTAATTTCACCCACCATGAATACACTGCCTGGTCGATAACCTTACTGTGCACTCTCAGCTGATTCTGTGCACACGGGACATTCAAAATTTGGTTTGCATTTGGTGTCACATTATTTTCATTTTCAGAGGTTCTAAAGTTTTGGGTAGGCTTGCTTTCAGTGTTGGATTACAATCCATTGTAAATTATATTTTGTGGTGTTATATTCTTTATTTAAACAAGTTGAGGTGAAATGTTTTTTTTATATATTATTTACAGAAATAGTAATACAGTAATACTTTTTTTAATACTCATTTTTATTGTGTTTATTAGTAACTAATAATTTAATAATAGTTATTTAACCGCTACACTTTATTAACAGATAATGTAGATCTCTCATTATACTCAACAAGAAGTCTAATAAGGTTAGAAGATGTATTTTATTAATGTACATGTCAGAACCCTCATCTACTGAAATCCTATATGCATGGAAATTTTTTGGCAGTCCCCTGAAAAACGGTAGATAGGGAGTCCACTGTAAGTGATAAAATCAAAACATTTTACATGGGCAAAAACTCTGTATACATATTGTTACAAGAGGCAAGAGGGTAGTATCGGAGTTTGTGAAGGATAGAAGTCTTAATAAAAATAACTAAATTTTATTATTAATATATTTGCACAGCTATTATTTACACATTAAAATATCTATCTAAAACTATTACTCTTGTTGTTCTCACTCAGTGCAATATTTAATGACTATCTCAAAACTAATTAAAGTCCTTATAAATGTTTTTATATTGGTTACAGTCAATTCCTAGTAATTATTTACATATATTCAATCTGTCTATTTCCATAATTTCAAATGTTTATGACTCATGCATAGAGTTCAATAGTCCCGCCCGCCGGTCTCTCTCCACTGCACCGATCCTCGCAGTCCGCAAACTTCACTCCCCATGGTCACTTTCGTCACCACTTATTGCTCTGCTGGCTCGTCACATCCCTATCTTCACACACCTGCCACTTAAAGTCGCACAATCCTCTAAACTCTCAACTCTTAGACTCTCAAAACTGTTGGCTCAGAGACCAGTCGCGGCCTCAGTAGTGTTGCTGGTACAATATGGAAGGTTCCCCCTGCACCCCGAATCTTGCTGAGGCAAGGATGTTGAACCAAAACATTCTTTCAAAGATAACATCAGAAATTCAATTTGCCCAAGTTCAGGAAAACATGAGTTGCAATAGGCTTATCTGGTGGCAGCGGTAAGTGTGACGGCATGCCTTTGAAAATTGTAGCTCACTTTTCACATTACATCGTCTGATATGCCTTCGCTCTTGCGAGCAGGAGGGAACAAGGGAAGTGATGAAGAAAAGCAACATTTAACACTATTATTATAAATAAAGATGGTTCACAATAAAGTGAGCACTCGAGATATCAACCTTTTAAAAATCACTGCCTGGAACTGCGGATTTGTAACTATGTATCACTGCAAATATTTGCGATGAAAACTGCCAGTTAAGTTGCCAGTGAAATAGGAAAAGAAGTTCTATATACTAAAGCTGTATTGCAATTGCTATGTTATATTTATGAATTCTTAATATTATATTTTTTTAATTTCACACACAAAGTAATTAGTGGCATAAAAATTATGTATTTATTTTAACCATAATTATATAAAGTCACATTATTGGTGGGACGGTAAAAACCAATGATCCATTGTTTTAGTTCCTTATTGCTTTGCTTTGCTTTGCTTTGCTTTGCTTGTGTATTGTAGCTGTGAGGCAAGCTGCGAATTTGGAAGTTGTAAGAAATCTTGTGTTTTAATATTTCTTGTTTGTTTCTTAACTTATCTTCAATCAGCTTTGTTTTATTATAGGTTTTATAGTGTTCATTTTTGTTGTAGTGTTTTTGTGTAGCTATAAGTTTCAGCAAACAGCAACAAACAAATAGCCAGCATCAAGAGAACATAATGTCGTGGAGAGCATTTATTAGTAAATTCAAAGAGGAGAGATGAAGCCCTGCAACTTCATTGAACAGGTTGCTGAAATGTTGAATGCAACTGACTGGATGTATGTGTAATCATGTTTTTTACAATGTGTTTTTGCAAACAGATTTTCCTGCTTACCCCTGGTACATTAATAAATTCATTAGTAAAAATAAACTGGAAATCTGCAGAACCAAATGTAATGTTATCAAATTCTAAGTTAAATAACAATAATGAGTAAATGGATAACAGCAAAAACACAACATTAATGTAGGCATATGCATTTATCTAGTGCATATTATGTTGCAGTTTGACAGCATGTGGAAAAAATTATCAGTACCTATTTATTTATGTCCAGCCATGAAACCATTTTTTTTAAATTTGCCTTTATAATAATAAGTACAAATCTCACCCATTACTAATTAAGGGTAATATGATACATTTTTAAACCTTGGTGTTGTTCTGTAACGTAGACCTAACTGTTTTGTAACGTAGGCCTAACCTAATGCTGTGTTCCAGTGTGGTTATTGATCCCAAGTTTGAGTATTGTCATAAGTTTTACTATTTCCAACATAACACGCAGGTCAAAGTATTATGCTACACTGAAAGTATTCAAAATTTAAACTATAATAACATCTTGGAGATGATTTGGTTAACTCCGCTGGATCCATAGCTTTACTTGCTGCTGACATTCTTTCTTGCTGTGATTTTAATCATTCTTCTTTGGTAATGCTTGTCCTTTGAAAAATTATAAATTCTTTACAATTTACTGTTAAAAGTTATATCATTCAATTTTTGTAATGATTGTTTGACAAGAAAACTGCCTTTTGAGAAAACAACAAAGTGTTAAAGTATTGTTAAATAACTGCTTATGTTATTACCAGGAATTACTATATTTGTATTTACATTGTCATACGTAATTTTGAAGAAAAAAAAATATCACCCACACTGGCTGCTAGGAATGTGTGTAGGCATTAAAATTTAATTTAACACTAAATTACCCAGTGTAGTCAACACTCCAACCTTTCAGAGCTCTGGTTTGGTTACTTTACATGTTTTGAAATTATTTTAGTGAAGCTATGAGACCAAGGTATTAATATATGCAAGAGTCCCACAATGCATCAATTTTGCAAAACCAATGGTTTTAATTTGCTCTAACATGCTATATTTTTGGTGTGAAAATAAAATCAATTTTTTAGTCACTCGGTACTACAAGAAAGACATTGAAGATGTGGCCAATCCGGATAAGAAGAGAACGAAGGGGCCACAAAAGAAAGAGTCAGTCGAAAGTGTAGACAACTTTGCAGTTGGAGCCATTTGATGCATCATTTACAGGATGTATTGTGAAGGTATGGAAAACACAGATGGATCATTTTAAATTGTTGATATATGTTTACTTCATAATTTTTCTACGAAAATTCATTGTAACATATACATATTTGTTTTTTCTGTCTACAGTTTACACGCTGAAAATGCTTAAAACTTTAAAAATCAACCCTAGATTCAGCATTGAGTTTTGTAAGGATATGATAGCACTTTGAGAGAATTTTTCAGCAGAGATGTGTAAATATAATTTTATTGGTGCATGGATTATAGTATTTTCCTCAGTTGACACTGACAAAACAGCAGATACACAATTTTCTGGATAGTGCGCAGAGTGTACACTGGCAGCATGGTATATATAAGGCTCACTGTTAGTAGTGTCTGCAGCATCAGAATGGGTAAAACAACCAATCCATCAGAATTTGACAGAGTGATGGCACGGCATCATTGTACCAGCATCTCTGAAATCACCCGTCTTGTTGGTTGCTCTCATGCCCCTGTTGTGAGCGCGTAACAAAAGTGGTGCAAAAACCGGGAAACGACACATCCATCCTTGCATTGACTACAACACATTGGTGCCAGAGGGCAGCGGAGGCTGTCACATACTGTTCGAAGCGACCATAGGGACAAAGTTCAAGAAAATGCACAGAGGTACAACAGTGGTTCCCAGGACAATGTTTCAGAGCAAACAGTTCATTGAACACTGCTGAAAATGCGACTGTGGAGTCTAAGAGCCACTAATACCCCCACGCTGACTGCATGTCAGTTAGAATTTTTTAAAACTTTCTTTTCAATAAGTTTAACATATCTATCAAAGAAAATAATTTTATAAAAACTATATAAAAATTATTTTTTAAGTGTTTTGAAATTCTAATTAATAATTTATGAATTAATCTTAATATTTAATTAAGCTATCAATACATTTTAAAGATTTACTTTTTTTCTGTTGATAATGTAAAATCCTTTTTTTTTAAATCCTCAGTTATTCTTTTTTCCATATAAGTTAAATTTTTCTCTGAATTATTAAAATAACATTACATATTGTATTAGCAGGAACTATGTTATTAAAATCAACACATTAGTTTTATTTTTTCCAATCGTGGTTTTTCTATATGAACAATCAATAACATACAAAGGTCTTCTAGAAAAGAAAGAATACTCTTCATCAATATTTACTAGTGGTTTAAAACAAAGTTCATTATTTCTATAATTTGTTTCACTTTTTGTTTTCGTATTTCTAAAATCATTATAAGCTAGATACATTTTAGAAATAAATCCATGGATAAAATCTAAATTCCAATATCTTAAGGAAATATTTCACTTCCACAATTCGTATTATAAAGATTTCTTACATGACGATTATCAAAAATAGAAGTATAATCATATTTAACATGACTATTTTTTCTAATAATTTGAAATACTTAAATAAAAAACTCCTGCATATTGTAATGATGGAGTTACTATTAATATAATTAGGAAATTTAATTAATTTTCTTTTGCTTTTCAAGGAATTATAATAGCTTATCAGTATTTGACGTTTTGGCCATAGTAGTATATTTATCTGTCATGCATTTGCTTTTTCTAAAGTCGCAGTTGAGGTTGCAACCGCAATCGGAGATAAGAGTTGTTAGCACATTCATAGACATTTTTTCCCTTCAAGAATGTTCTAGAAATTCATTTGTTTTATTACTACGCAGTTCAACTGGCATGGGAAGGTGGTTGCGACGGGGGTTCCCAAGGTATCCAAAGGGATTCCGTAACACGCCATGCCCTTATTTGGTTAGGTTTGTGGCACCCTGGTGCAAGGAGTGGGGGTAGAGTGCGTGGCGAATTACGCAGAGTGCACCCATTGCCCACTTACAGTTGACTATCAGTTCTTGAGGAAGAGAGACAGAGTGTGGCAAATTTCGCCCACACCGGCAAGCACCCGTGACGGTTACTTATTTTTTTTAACTTAAATTTTTGGCTCACATCTCTTTTTCTACTAAATTATTTCCACCGGTGTGGGAGGTCGCTAGAGTGCCAGGAGGGAAATGACGTCCCTCCTGTCTTCTTAATTTTCTCGCGATGCAAGTTTTAAGTGACGAATAATTAATGAACTCTGAGGCGCTGTTCTGTGTTTAAACTGCCTTGCTAAGCTGACAGTTCGTGACTGCATTAAAAAATTGAAGAATGTGAACTGTTCTTTTTACTTGAAATAAAATATGGAGGAAATAATCAAAGACTTGAATTCTTCCTGTCCAAGTAAATTTGTCAAAATGTTTTTTGTTTATTTTGGCGTAGGTTATGTTGTTAATATTTACTAAAGTCCTTTAAGTATGTGTTTAATGTCGGTACATGCTCGGTTAAATCTGAAATAAAAATGACACAGCTTTTAAGTAATAAGGTAAACGTAACTTCTCAGGAAACTAGCATAATCAATCTGATATTTTTAATATGCTGATAGCTAAAGAACAAAGATTTAGATGTATTCAACAAGAAATTTAGAAGGTTAAACAAGGAATTAGAGGCACTGAAATTAGAGCCTCTAAACAAGGGCTCAAACACGAATTAATATAAGAAACTAGGCATACTGCAGAAAAAAGTTGGGAAAAAATTGCAGGATTAGTAACAAGGGTAGAGAACTAGGGGGTTGAATTGAAAATAATTAGGTTAGAAAATGTACTCACATTAACCACCCTAAGTAATGGTATTAAAAATGTAGATGTTACTTTACAGAGTCACATTGAAACTGCTAGCAGCAATAATGTAAACAATGAATTTATTACTGGTTGTGATAATGCAAGTGAAGAGTTTTATACAAAGTGTAGAAATGTAGAAGTTATTACCGATTGTGACAATGTAAGAGTGTGTCATACTGAATGTAGAAAGGTTTTAGGTATTCAAGTTCCTTTACATGAAAATCAATTGTTTCAGCAGAGAGATAAATTTGAGAAGTGTGTACCTAACTGTTGTGAATTAAATGAGCCGATGGAAAATGTAGTACAGGAAGGGAGACCTCAGGTTTGAGGGGTGAAACAACATGCTTATGATGAATTAAAGTTGTTGCTAGGATCAGCTGTTATGTTGCACCAGACAAAGTTTATTGAGAGCACAGTACAAACAGTACAAGGTTATTGTGAGAGTATGGGGGTGCACTAAAACAAAATACCATTATTATGTTCTAAGTGAAACAAATACAAAACATTGTAAGACAATCACAGATTTGTTTACTGTTCATGAGGTATTGTCCAAGAAAAATTTTGTTAGGTGAAAGAGAAGATTGAAAGACAGGTTCAGAAAAATTGTAAGGAAAGAGAAAAGGAAAAGAGGGGTAGATTTAAGACAGTAGGGAAAAGGAAAAGATTGAAGTACAGTATGAGGAAATTTGTGAGGAAAAAGGGAACGAAAAAGGCATACAAAGTGAGAATGGCACGAAGGAGAATGAAAGGAAAGAAAAAATGTACAAAAATGCATACAGTCTGCAACTTAGGCTAGCAAAAAAGGTATTCGGTTTTTTAATATTTTTCTTGTGCAGTAATAATGTGAGGCAGATAATGTTTTTGTTTTTTGTGAAAAATTCTTATCTTAAATGATCATATTGTTACAAATACAACATTACGGAAGTATAACAATATGAGATTATGGAAAAAGTAGGTCACAATCTGTACAGGGTAAACCGGGTAAATTATCATTTTTCCCTTCTCTAGCCTAGGGATAGACAACAGTGAATGATGTGTTGATGTAGTTTACGGTAGTTTTGAAAGGTTTCCGACTTACTGGCATTTAAAGGGTTCTTTATTTTGTAAGAAATTATTATTGTTAAACAAAGAATGGTTATTTTCATGTGTATTAAAGAGATATGTGCACAAAATTAATGTTAGTGTATTCATGTACACTGAAGAGCCAAAAAAACTGGTACACCTGCCTAATATCGTGTATGTGTCTACTTTCAATTTATGAATGCTTCAACCAAATTTCACCAAACTTGGTATGCACATAACAATTAGTGAGAACACCTGACTTTTATAGTTTTCGATCACATTGGGGACTTACTTTCAAAATGGCGACCATAAAAAAATTTTGGGTGTCATATTTCGGGAACCATTCAACCGATTCAAACCGAATTTTGTATGCTGGCAGACCATTGTGTAAGCATTAAATTTTGAGATGGATATTGTTGTTGGTCCACCATTTTGTAAGAAAGCACCTATTGAAAAAGTAAAGATTTTTACATTATATCTTGAAAACTATTCAACCAATTCTCCCCCAATTTGGCATGTTAGTAATAATATGGTAGGCCATGTAAACATAAAGGCAGGATTCCACTGAAGCAACAAGCGACATGCATCCTGTTGATTCTACAAGAACCGTGTACACTGCTGTTGCGTGTGTCGGGCGACATGCTGACTGTCGCCTACCCATGTACACTGGTTTCCACACACACATTCAGTCATTCATCAAATTGTCAGAGGAAACAGTCGCAGCTGTTGCCTTTTAGGTTTTCAATGCTGCCGCTGCTTAGTGAAAGAGAAAACACCGTTGGTGGAAACGACACGAGAGATATTAAAAGGAGTCCGGCAAGATGAGTTTTTGGTGAAGCTGTTGGCTGACGATAAAGCACTCTTAAAAAATTTCTGTAGAATGAGTAGTAACAATTTTGGTTATCCACTGTGAAAAACTGCACCAATAATAAGAAAATCAAACACAAATGGTTGATCAGCAATATCACCAAAAGTATAGATTGTTGGTAACACTGCAGTTTCTGGCTGCAGAGGACAACTACAAATCTATCATGTACCTGTTTAGAATTTTGTCATTCATTATTTCAAGGATTGTTCCAGAGGTGTGCCAGGCTATCATCAAAGTTCTGCACGATTTTGTGAAGGTGAGTTGGGCTATATTAATAAAATATGTTGGAAGTGGATATGTTTGTTGTTATTTATTTTCCATCAGCATATGACAACCAACAACCGTTCAAGTATTGTTACGTTTGCAATGAACATTGATTATTATTATAAACATTTTGTTGCGAAACAGAGATGAAAAAACAATTAATTACAACTACAAAACAAAACTCAAACATAACATAAGATACACCATCAAACACTTTGACATCTACTATGTTAGTGTAGTACAAAAGTTAACATTTTTTGCAAATTACACGAGAAAATCAGTATAATCACAGATGAAAGATATTAATATTAATAATCGGCGATCATCTGTGGAATTGCGCATTTAATAAAGATCTGGTCGTGATGATGCAAGATTTGCAATGTCAAGAAATTTGCCCAAGTCTGTTAAATGACATTCATGTGAACCCTCATGTGTTGTAATACAGCTTTCTTGACATGTACTTCGTTCATTAGTGCCATTTAATGGCTGAGTAAAGAAAGATGATGAGACTGAGGATAGTTCTGAATTATTGTAGGTACAATGGGTGGTAGCACTACAGAGGTTTGGATGGGAAGAAATGCTCACTTCACTATATAATATTCAGGGGCCATCAGGTTAATTTAGTACATCTGCCATACCATTTAACCAATTTCGACCAAATTTTGTATACTGAGAGTATCTATTACAAGCATCATATAGACCAAAATCACCACTTTTTTNAACCAATTTCGACCAAATTTTGTATACTGAGAGTATCTATTACAAGCATCATATAGACCAAAATCACCACTTTTTTTCCAGCTATTTTGGAAGATAGCACTATACAAATAAATAAAGTTATGTCATAACTCAGTAAATAATTAACAGNTTTTTTCCAGCTATTTTGGAAGATAGCACTATACAAATAAATAAAGTTATGTCATAACTCAGTAAATAATTAACAGATTCCTACCAAATTTGGCAAACTGGTAGTACTGATGCAGATGATTTTAAGTGATAGGTTCTAAGCATGTCGGACATTTATTTTCAAAATGGCTGTTATTTAGCTATTTTAACTTAGAATGCTATATTGTCAAAACTATGTAATCAATTCCAACATAACTTTGTATGCTGGGAATAGACATTATTACTATCAAATGTATCTACATGGGGCAAATTTTGTCCCATATTTTGTGAGATAGTGCCATGCAAATAAAATTAAGTTTTCATGTTGTATCTAGGGAAAGAATTGACCAATTCCTATCAAATTTGGCAACCAAGTAGTACTGAGACAGATGATGTCAAGTGGTATGTTTTAAGCATGCTGGACACTTTTTCAAAATAATGGCCATATGGCCATTTTTAGCTTAGAATGGTGTATCGTTGAAACCATGTAATGAATTTTAACTAAACTTTGTATGCTTGCAGTAGATATTACAAATAGAAACTGTATGTACATACAGCATCTTTTGTCTGCCATTTTGTTAGATAGTGCCATGTGAGTAAATAAAGTTTTTTTTGTCATATATCATGAAACATTTGACAGATTACTTCCAAATTTGGTAAACAAAAAGTACTGCAGCAGGTGGCATAAACTGGTATGTTTTATGTAGGTCAGGCAATTATTTTCAAAATGGTAGCTATATAAATATTAAGCTCTACAAATTTCATTAACAACACAAATTCCAACTTAACTTTGTATGCTGGCAGCACCTATTAAGCCAATCAAATTTATCTATGCAGAGCCTCATTTCTCTATCATTTTGTAAGATAGCCCTACGAATAAAAATAACGATTTTAGCTTGTATCTCGGGAAACAATCAACGCATTCTTACAAAATTTGGTGAAGAAGATGCCCTATAGTAGGCCATAAAATGTATTTTTTAAAGTAGGACACAATTTCAGAATGACGGTTATAATATCATTTTAGTTTTGTGTGTGACATCTATGAAACTATGTAATCTATTTTAACTTAACTTTATCTATTGGCCGTATACAATCATCATAAATGCTACTACATTACTTTTTTGTCTATCTAAGAAGATCGCCACATGAAAATAAAAGAGGTTTTATGCCATGCCTTGAGAACAGATCAACCGATACCCACCAAATGTTACATTGGAACATTTCAAATAAATCTGTACCAAATTGTGCACACCATATATGATATAGAAGGCCATGTAAAATTTCATGATTTAAAGGGGTCAGACAACGATGTTCCAAATGGCAGCTTCATAAATCATTTAGGTAAGTTTGACATATATATTAAACAATTTAACCAAAATCTGTATGAAGACAGTATACATTAGAAGTATCGTAAATACAGCCTCTTTTTTTGGTAATTTTGTACAATAGCATCAAATAAGAAAATAAATTTTTTTGTCATATCTCAGGGACAAAACAACCGATTTCCATCAAATTCTTCACACAAGTAGCATTATGGGGNATAAATTTTTTTGTCATATCTCAGGGACAAAACAACCGATTTCCATCAAATTCTTCACACAAGTAGCATTATGGGGTCATGTAAACTTACATATTTTATGTAGATCAGTCACTTATTTTCAAAATAAAGGTGCTGTAAACATTTTAGGTTAGTAAACCCTAACAAACAAAACATTAGACTGATTAAATCTGAAGTTGATGCTCTGAATCACCTTCCGTAATGCAGTGGTTTGCACACAAGCTTACAGTACAATGTTTTCTGGGTTCAAGTCCCGAGTAAATCATGTGTGTATTTGTAATTGTCTCACTACTGTNAAGCTTACAGTACAATGTTTTCTGGGTTCAAGTCCCGAGTAAATCATGTGTGTATTTGTAATTGTCTCACTACTGTTGCATAAGTTTCTGGTCTCATTTCTAAAGTTATCGCAATCAAAAAGAAGTAAAGTCCTTTCCACCAACTCAGCTTTTAAGAAATTATTTAAAAATTAATTGCACCCACGTTGAGGAGAGTAGGCTCATTAGTAACATCAGTAATTTCTTTTCATTTATATGATTGAGTTTGGTTACCAAATTGTAAACTTAAATTGTTTGTAAAGAACAGAGTCGCATTAGCCTGCAGAGTAGCAGTATACAAGGTAGGTTTCAATTTGGGAAAGGTTTCTTCAAAATCTCTCCCAAACCGAGAGGGGTATTGTAATGATGCAGTTAATATTAATTTTATAGACACATTTGGTTAATTTTCTTTTGTTTTTCTAAGAACTGTATAAGCTTATCAGTATTTGATGTTTTGGCCATATTAATATGTTTATCTGTCATGCATATGCTTTTTCTAAAGTCACAGTTGAGGTTGCAACAGCAATCTGAGATGAGGGTTATAACCACATTCATAGACAATTTTTCCTTCGAGAATGTTCTGGAAATTCAATTGTTTTATTACTATGTAGTTCGGCTGGCGTGGGAAGGTGGTTGCGATGGGGGTTCGCACTGTATCCAAAGGGATTCCGTAACACACCATGCCCTTATTTGGTTAGGTTTTTGGCATCCTAGTGCAAGGAATGGGGGTAGAGAGCGTGACGATTTACACCGGATGTGCCTGCTGCCCGCTAACGGTTGACAAACCAGCTCTTGAGGAAGACATGCCGAGCATGGCAAATTTTGCCCATGCCGGCAAACACCCGTAATTGTTACTTCTTTTTTTTTAACTTCAATTTTCGGCTAACATGCTTTTTTCTACTAAATTATTTTCACCGGTGTGGGATGTTGCTAAGGTGTTGGGAGGGAAATGACGTCCCTCCCATCTTCTTAATTTTCTCGCGATGTGAGTTTTGAGTGACGAATAATTAATGAACTCTGAGGCACTGTTCTGTGTTTCAACTGCCTTGTTAAGCTGACTGTTCGTAACTCTGCATTAAAAAATTGAAGAATGCAAACTGTTCTATTTTTACTTGAAATAAAATTCCGAGGAAAAAATGAGAGACTTGAATTGTTTTATTTTATTTTAATATGGTGCATTTTTTTAAGTTTCATGTGTTTACCGAGTGAGTAAAATCGAGCTGTGATTTCCAATCACCAAGTCTGACGTCTGTGACATTACAATATCATATTAAAAATTAATAAATTTATCTTTTATGTCAAAATTAAACGTAGTTGTACCTTCAGGAATTTCATTTTCTAAAAATGGCCAAAATTTTAATTTAATAGGAATTGCAGAATTTTTNACGTAGTTGTACCTTCAGGAATTTCATTTTCTAAAAATGGCCAAAATTTTAATTTAATAGGAATTGCAGAATTTTTTATTAATTTTTAATATTTGGAGAGCTGAAAAACCAGTTTCATATTCAACAATAAGCCAGAGATATCTAATTTTCAATAAAAAAAATTTTCACACTTGCAGGTTCTTTATTAGCAGCATTAACATTATTTGATTGATAAACACATTAACAATTATCATCAAAAGAATTTCAATAAAATTATATTTCATAACCACCTTTTTTTTTTTTAATAGATTTCATTATTTTCTTAGATAAAACTAAATAAATATCTTAAAGGATATATCATTTCATTAGGTGCATCAGAAACAATATTTTTAATACAAAAATTTGTTTCACTTCGAAATGTTAATACAGTGGACTTAAAACAAAAAAATTCATGATGAGATCTCATATAGAATATGGTTAAAATAAACAGCTTTTGTTAAAGTAATGGTAAGAATAACCCAACCAACCACCTTGCCTCAAGTCATGTTATAAACATAGTATGGTTCCCAACCACCCACCAAGGCATAATCCCACTGTATTCAGCAAAAAATTAAAGTTAAACCCTTGATACTTGTCAGGAAGGCACTTTTTTCAGGGGACTGTCAAACAATTTCCATACATACGGAATTTCGGTAGATGGGGGCTCTGACATGCACATAAAATAAAATACAACTTCCAACCCTATTAGACTTCATGTTGAGTACAGACAGCTGTACATTAACTGTGAATAGAGTTAAACACAATAAAAATGTAAAATTAAAAAAAANGTCATGTTGAGTACAGACAGCTGTACATTAACTGTGAATAGAGTTAAACACAATAAAAATGTAAAATAAAAAAAAAAGTAATACTTTATTAGTACTGTTATAAATAATATATTAAAAAGTATTTCACCATTTACTTATTTAAATGAAGAATATAACATCACAAATTACTATATGTAAATTATTGTAATCCGACACTGAATGCAAGCCTACCCAAAACTTTCAAGCCGACCTCGCATGGCACATTCGGTTCTGGGGTGCGGGAGGTTGTCAGTTTGAATCCTAGGTAAGGCATGGGTGTTAGTTTTAATTTAGGTTATATGTTAGTTTGTAAGCCATCCCCTGATAAGCCTTCAGGCATAACACTGGGGAACATTAATAAGCCATTTCCAATCCAAAACTTTCAAACCCTCTGAAAATAAAAATAATATGACACAAAATGTTAGCCAAATTTTTAATGGAGCGGCGGGAGCAGTGAAACAAACCAGTCGGCACTCAGAGGGAGTGCACAAGGATGGCACGCTGGTTGCTAGGCAACTAGCTCCCACCCCGCCAGCTGTGTAAAGGGAGGAAACAAGCTATACAGAGTATCACCGAGGACAGCCAAAGCTTAGGCAATCCAGGCCGCCTGTCTACAGCAATCTATACTTACATTGGCGATGCCATGCTCAAGTGGTAAATGTGTAGTTAAAGTAATTAATGATATTTCACTTTTAAAAAAATTGAGACAGAGGTATATATATATGGAGATTAAAATTTATTTCTTCACAGTCTTCAATAATTAATTATTCAAAATCACATCCTCTGATTTTTCCATAAACNGGAGATTAAAATTTATTTCTTCACAGTCTTCAATAATTAATTATTCAAAATCACATCCTCTGATTTTTCCATAAACTTAAGCCTGTCTCGAGTTATCCCCCTACAGGATATCAGTTTATTCAAAAGATGTGAGTATTGAAATTAATTAATATAAATCCTTTGATCACCCTGCAAGAAGTTACTGAAAATGAACTTTACGCTTGGCAATACGAGTTGCTCGATGTTCAAATTTTGGCGACAAGGGAGGTGAAGTATATGCTTCAGGGCATATTTGATTCACAAAGATGCTGTCCATTTTCTGAAATTATTATTTAATTTTAAAATCGTGTTGATTTTATGACAGATACGATTAAANAAATTATTATTTAATTTTAAAATCGTGTTGATTTTATGACAGATACGATTAAACACAAACTTTATGGGGAAAAACAACCTTTAATAACAAAATAAAACATCTTTGCAAAAAATAATTCCTTGTTAAAATGTATTGCATAACNAAACAAACTTTATGGGGGAAAAACAACCTTTAATAACAAAATAAAACATCTTTGCAAAAAATAATTCCTTGTTAAAATGTATTACATAACATTGTCAGGCGAAACCATTTACTATGAAATACTAGTGTTGATAGGTGTAACTATTTTGAGCAACGGCTAATCTTGATAAAATTTCTGTCATCGGATTATCATCACATATGCCCAACTGCGGTGACCATGTTAGAGGTCAGAACTGATGGAGTACTTGGCCGCTCTGTGGTGCGGTGTGTTTGACAGGATAACCATGTGTTGTTAAAGTGAGATAGCATGATTAGTTGTATTTTATGCTTAATATACTCTACCTATTGCCATCTCGCCACGCATGTAAGGCCAGCAAGCAAGTGCGAGCAGAGAGAGAGAGAGAGAGAGAGAGAGAGAGAGAGAGAGAGAGAGATAGATGAAAGAGAGAGAGAGATGAGAGAGAGAGAGAGATGAAAGAGAGAGAGAGATGAGAGAGAGAGAGAGAGAGGACACAGATTTGTTTGCTAAATAACAGTTTCCCCTCTTGGAGACATGTAAGGGTGAGGAAGAAAGGTACGCGGCTGAGAGAGATGGAAAGGGAGAGAGAGGATGCAAGGAAGCCATGCTGGTTGCTAGACAAAGGAGTGTGTATGCCAAACTCGCAGACGCTGAGTCACCGACACCATCAGCTGAACTGGGTTCCATGCTGGTGCAGCAGTGATGATAAACGACAGTGCATTTAATATATTTAAATTTCCTGTTATTAGTCGTTTGCAGAAAGAACAAGCTTAAGAACGTGGGAAATATTAAATGATGGGATCGGAAGATATTTTGATTGATGCAATATCCGGTAAAGGATAAAAGCTGGTATTTGTATCGTAATTTATATAAGAATATTGCCAGGACCATTGAAAATTAACTGTGGATACAGTTTATCAGTACATGCGTTTTCAATATATTGAAAGTCCACTGTAAAGTATTCAATATAGTTGAAATAATACCAGGATTATCGACAGCTTCAATAATATCACCATGTCTTGAAATTTAAATTCTTAAGATTTGAAATGGAGAAAATTTAAAAATTACGTTTATATTTGTATCTTTTGGATAAATAGTATCAATATCTGTTTTTATAAGTCTAAAACATGCACAATTTGGAAAATAATAACAATCATCAATAAGAGTATCTTTTAAAACCTGGAATAAAACCAATAACTAATCTTGATGAAAAATTATTATTGTAATTGGTGACACAAATGCAGATTTTAATAATGAAGATATAATAATAAAAAAATTTATAGGAAGTGATGTAATTTTAGAATTATTTACAGGAAAAGAAATCGATGAAAAATATTATAATCCTAATTAAGATTTACATAACGATGAATATTTTAATAACTATGCAGTAATTAGAATAAATTCTAATGCTGTAAGACAAAGCTTAGATCCAGATACTAAAAGATATAAAAATCCTAAATCAGCATTTGGTAATAAATATAAATTTATAATTTCAAAGATTTGGCATCAATCTAAAAAATTTAGATCTCTTTCAAATACTCCAGAAAGAATTTGGTGCAGCCTGAAGACTGCTTCAGCCACAGTTGGAAAAGTAATAAAAATTAATAATAATATTCCCAAAGAATACACACTATTGTTTGTGAAAATTGCGACCCGCAGAAAGTTTGGCCCGAATGAATAAAAATTTGGAGGAAGTGTAGAACAGTGTACAGAAGAGCACCCCTTAACTGGAATTCACTCGAACGGAACTTCCCTTATCCGGAACTAATTTTCCAAAAAATTTAAAATGTCGCAAAGTTGTGCCATAACTTTCCTGCGCTCGCAAGAGGTCTTTCGTTGCTCACACCAGACTGTACATGCCCGTTAGCTGTTAAACAAGCTGCAGCACGATGAAGAGAGAGCCGGCCCAAGTGACACAGCTACAGCTATGCTGCATAATGACACAAGTGACAGTGACTAATAGCAATGTGCGACACATGCCGTTGGTTTTAGTGGTGTGACTTTCAGAATTTAGTGTTCTAACGTGTTAGTGTACTTGTACTGTATTTTGGCGTGTATAGACAGCACCAGAAGATTTTGATGAAAAATTAGGGATAATTAATATTTCAAGAATAGGCCGCACTGAATTTTTGTATTCCCGTAAATATTGCCGGGCGTCATCGTGCTAGTGCGGCAACAGCAAACTATGGAAATGTCAAACTAATAATTTTGCCATTGAATGTTATCGTTGCCGCGAAGTCTGGCATCCGCATGCTGAAAAGTGGCAACAGTGCAGTATTCCGNCCGCGAAGTCTGGCATCCGCATGCTGAAAAGTGGCAACAGTGCAGTATTCCGTGTAAATAAAACTTTTGTATTTATGTCAAAATGTCTCAACACTGTGCATGTGTGCGTGCGGCGTCACACACACACACACACAGCTGTTGCTGGCTGTCTCATTCGAGAGAGAGAGAGGGAGAGAGAGGGAGAGAGAGGGAGAGAGGGGAGAGAGAGGAGAGAGAGGAGAGAGAGAGGAGAGAGAGAGGAGAGANTGGTGGTGGTGGTGGTGGTGGAAAGGAAGGACGCCAAGCGAGAGGGTGAAAGAAAAAAGAGAAAGGAAGCGCGCAAGTTGGATGGCGGCTGGAGGTGATACAAAGCAGAACAGTCGAGGACAGGCAGGCTTAAGTATGGTACGACCCATACGCTTTTAAACATGAGTGATGAGATATTCATATCTTATTATTATATGACTTCCTGAAACTAAGTTAAAACATTAGAGCGTATTGTTCGTTGACAAATTATGAAACATTGTTTAGGGTGAAAATTTTTTTTATGCCAATATCTCGTAAATAAGCCACACCTCACTTTTTGTCATTTTTTTTTTGTAAAAATTGGCCTATACATGCAGAAATACGGTACTTTGTGAAATTTATAATATGTCAGCCCCGCTTTTGTAAATGTATGTTGTGCCAAAGTGCCATGCAGTAAGGGAAAACTGTCAACAGAATTGACTATACTGCATCAACACAAACCGTAACATGATATCCAGATCACGCTTACTCACGCGCGCAAAGTGATAAGAACCCCTCTCTCCTCCTAGAAGGTTGAGAAAGAAGGTCATTAACGCAGCGCCGGGAGTTTTATGACTCACATTTCGTAAACAGTACGTAGTGGTTTTTTTAATGGTTTTGTAACTTTAAGGATAAAACTAATTTTTAGACTCATCGATTTTTTAAGTTAAAATTTTGTGCCACATATACACGACTTCAGACTAAAAATGTGTTATTTTTCACACCATCCCACACTCATTTCCCATAACCCGAATTTTCCCACAACCGGAATAGCCCTTCCCCCGATGGTACCAGTTGAGGGGTGCTCTACTGTACCAGCAATAAGTGATAACAACTGTACAGAGATGGCGTACACGTAGGACCAGCAGTGTCCTGTTTTGTGTGACCGGAAAGGTCAGTGTTACACCAAGCTCAGTCAATAAAGAGCTGTTAAACAAAGTAAAAGCAAGTGCCAGTATGCCTCATCAACATCAAAGGTTGCCATATCAGCATGCGATTGAGTTTGAACGCGGCAGAATGATCGGTTTCCGGGAAACAGGTTTGTCATACTGTGACATTTCGGCTCGTACAGGGCATGCTGCTATGACAGTGATGTGTGTGTAGAACCAGTGGATAGAACAGGGTTGTACGCAACGAGCGGATACTTGACCACGCAATGTGGCCACAGCACGGGATGACCGCCATCTTGTCCGCATGGCTGTAACGGAATGTACAGTCTTGTCCACAGTGTTGGCTCGACACTAGAGTACTGCAATGGGTGTGGACCTGTCTGCGTTGAGAGTTCGGCGCCGTCTGCTGCAGGCTAGACTGGTGGCTCGCATGCCATTGCGTCAGCTTCTATTGTCTAGAAACCACAAATGCATCAGACTGTAATGGGCACGTGAATGCTGTCGCTGACATGCTGAGTGGCAAAATGTGTTTTCAGATGAGTCCTGCTTCAACCGGTCCTACAGTGATGGCTACATACGTGTTAAACGCTACCATGGTGACCACAACTTGGCAGCCTGCATTGTGGAGCGGCTTAGCGGACAAATGCAAAATGTGATGGTTTGGGGTGCCATTGGGTACAACATGCAATCTCGACACCTACATATTTAGGGCAATCTGAACAGCAACCGTTACATCAGGGAGGTTTAAAAGCCCGAGGTACTGCCCCTCCTTCAAGCAACTCCACATGCCATATTTTAGCATGATAATGCCCGGCCACATGTGGCGAGGAATGTGCAAACCTTCTTCAATAAACTATGGGTACCACTGCTTCCCTGGCCTGCACGTTCGCCTGACATGTCGCCCATCAAACATATCTGGGATATGGTTGGTTGGCGACTTGTTCATCACGGTCCTCCAGCAACCACTGTTGATGCTTTATTGACTCATACAAATCGCGTGGAGGGAGATTCCCCGGGAACATATCCAGGTCCTCTTAGACTCCATGCCACGACATTTAGGGGATCTGATTGCAGCACACGGGGGCTTCACACCATACTAATCAATTGTGTATTGTCATGTACCAAATCTGTTATATACAGTTCATTTCAATCACATGTATCCTTCTTGGTGTTGCATTTTTCACGAACGTTAGAGTATTTGGATGAATGATGTAAGAAAATAAACTAATAGATTATTAAACATTCAGGGGGAAAAAAATTCTGGAAAAAAAATTGTCATGATGAAAAAGTTAATATTGTTATGGGCTCGCTTCCCTTGACTTGCCCTGCACAAGCGAGTGGAAGAGAAAGACAGAGTAGTGATATGATAGCGAGCGGAGAGTCACCAAGGGACGTTCAAATAACAGGCGAGCAATAATCCTAATAGAGTTTTTAGTCATAAAGGCATGCAGCCACACATTCTTCCACATGGCCCCATGATAAGTCTTTTACAGCTTGCACACTCCTGACCTTCTGCAGATTGAATTTATGCATTTATCTGAAGAATGTTCTGGTAAATGACCTAATTTATCTCAGCGTGACTTAGAATGTGGCGGACCTTCCAGATCAAGGCCAGCAATAGTATAAAAGTGCGACAGGCCTGCGAAAGTTGAGATACATTAAATATTGCACTCGCTGCAAAATAAAAAGAGTAAATGTGGAGATAGATAATTTTATGTTGTTAATAACTGCTATGTGAATAAATTAAAAATCAACTTGAGTTATTTTATTTTTATCAAGACCACCATCCCTAACGAACTCGGATACATTATGTTAAATAATACATTTTCAGATTTTTTTTGTAAATAATCCCAAAGGAATTCCACATTTAATTTGTGTTTTTAACGTTTTCCTCATTCATTTTGAATTTCTCAATATCATTGAAAAGGAATTTTTACATAACTTGATGTAACTTGTAAATACCATGATATTGCTAATAGAGCAAAAGATTTTGAATTAAGACATGAAGCTGATAAATTTTACAAANAACTTGTAAATACCATGATATTGCTAATAGAGCAAAATATTTTGAATTAAGACATGAAGCTGATAAATTTTACAAATTAAGACATGAAGCTGATAAATTTTACAAAAACAGGTTAAGAAATAATAAGTAAAGATACACCTATAAAATAAANAATTAAGACATGAAGCTGATAAATTTTACAAAAACAGGTTAAGAAATAATAAGTAAAGATACACCTATAAAATAAAAAATTGCTTCTGCAACTGTGCTGGAACTATGTTTACTAAAAGAAAATTAGGTTGGGGAAATAAAATTAATCAATTAAAAATATTTATAATTTATATGCACATTTATATGAAAATAAAATCAACAACTTTTGAAATCCCAAACAGTCAGTTAAAAGAAGCTGATATACATCAATTTTTAACAAAAACTCAAAAACTGAAATTATAGTAAACTCCCGATTTACTGGGGCAGCTTAACCATGGAGCCACCAGTTCAAAGTCAAATATTGAACAGCTGCCTCCAGACGTGCACTGCTACTATTAATAAACCATGCGCATGCTGTTAATTACCTGACTGCAGTCAAATGATGCTGTATTGATTAATTTTAATATTAAAAGTATTTAGGTACTATATTTACACACGTTTTTAACAGAGAATATATGTGAAACTTGGAAGTATTAGGAATTTAGGGAAATTGTCAGATAGCACATTTTCATTCACAATAATAAAGTATTTCCCGATTATGACTGGCGTCTGCTCATCAAAGAGGCGAGATCGTGTAGTTTACAGTCGTTCATACATGCAGAGTCTATTTATAAATTAACCGTGGCACNCTCATCAAAGAGGCGAGATCGTGTAGTTTACAGTCGTTCATACATGCAGAGTCTATTTATAAATTAACCGTGGCACCGAGTGCGACTGGATGACAAAATATCACATTTACATAAATATTATTTGCCGCAAGAATGACTCGATAGCAAGCAATGAATCATGCGTGGTTTTAAAAAATAAATAATATATTTTCGCTTTGTTGTCAAAGGGGGAGGAGNAATAGCAAGCAATGAATCATGCGTGGTTTTAAAAAATAAATAATATATTTTCGCTTTGTTGTCAAAGGGGGAGGAGAGTCACACAAAAAAAAAAACAATGTGAACCAGTTACAGAAAAACTTGGCGATTGCAGACTAAATCTAAATTATTAGCAAGCAGAATCGCTTTACATGGAAATATGTTATGGTAAAATATTTATAGAGATCGCGGAAAATTTAAAACTCTGATAATTCGTTTGCATATTTGCATTTTAAAAATTAAAAACTAGTCATTTCATGGGGGCGTGGCTTCCGAAGCGAGCCACGCACACTGGCCGACAGATGGCAGCACGGTTGCCTATTTCGCTACTGTGTCGCAAGTATATCTAGCATGTCCTATTAAAAGTAAATTTTTCATCTTGCGTGGGCTCAAAACAACTTGGGTTTGAAATATATTAGATCAAATTTATGTAGAAATATTTGAAAAATACTGTGTGATAGATGTGCGGTCTCATCATGTAATATGAAGCATAAATGTGGCGACGATAGCAACAAGCGTTAGCTACGGCCTAAGATGAGATAAACAAAAGCTAAATTATAGCATACAGTGTTCCATTTCGTTTAAATACCTACACATTATTCTAGAATTAAGTTTAATTTGTTACACTAGTAACAGCTGTTTTGTAATGTCATAAAATAAAATACATATACATTTTGTCTACAATCTCTTTCCTGCCCGTATATTTCTCCGATGTCTATTGTGCTAATGTAGGCTGTCAAAATAGCCAANCTCATCAAAGAGGCGAGATCGTGTAGTTTACAGTCGTTCATACATGCAGAGTCTATTTATAAATTAACCGTGGCACAGAGTGCGACTGGATGACAAAATATCATATTTACATAAATATTATTTGCCGCAAGAATGACTCAATAGCAAGCAATGAATCATGCGTGGTTTTAAAAAATAAATAATATATTTTCGCTTTGTTGTCAAAGGGGGAGGAGAGTCACACAAAAAAAAAAACAATGTGAACCAGTTACAGAAAAACTTGGCGATTGCAGACTAAATCTAAATTATTAGCAAGCAGAATCGCTTTACATGGAAATATGTTATGGTAAAATATTTATAGAGATCGCGGAAAATTTAAAACTCTGATAATTCGTTTGCATATTTGCATTTTAAAAATTAAAAACTAGTCATTTCATGGGGGCGTGGCTTCCGAAGCGAGCCACGCACACTGGCCGACAGATGGCAGCACGGTTGCCTATTTCGCTACTGTGTCGCAAGTATATCTAGCATGTCCTATTAAAAGTAAATTTTTCATCTTGCGTGGGCTCAAAACAACTTGGGTTTGAAATATATTAGATCAAATTTATGTAGAAATATTTGAAAAATACTGTGTGATAGATGTGCGGTCTCATCATGTAATATGAAGCATAAATGTGGCGACGATAGCAACAAGCGTTAGCTACGGCCTAAGATGAGATAAACAAAAGCTAAATTATAGCATACAGTGTTCCATTTCGTTTAAATACCTACACATTATTCTAGAATTAAGTTTAATTTGTTACACTAGTAACAGCTGTTTTGTAATGTCATAAAATAAAATACATATACATTTTGTCTACAATCTCTTTCCTGCCCGTATATTTCTCCGATGTCTATTGTGCTAATGTAGGCTGTCAAAATAGCCAAAGTAAAATTTTATTACAATCGTTCACGTTATCAGCTGGTACAGGATTTTGTGTACATGTTGATGTTAATATCATTTATGACGTTGCCACTCACTGGCTGTCAANTTATCAGCTGGTACAGGATTTTGTGTACATGTTGATGTTAATATCATTTATGACGTTGCCACTCACTGGCTGTCAAAAAATTTAATTCTTCTACGACTATGTTATTTGTTTACATAACCTACATGTATAGTATGTAGGCCTAAAGTAATCCTCCCCCTTCACAAATTGCTTTAAACATGAAAATCGGTTATCCATGAACCCTTAGCCCATAATTAACTCGGAAAATCGGGAGTTTACAGTAAATATAAAACATTACAATAAGATAAATCATTAAAATTATTATTATGATTACCAGCATTAAAAAAAATCAGTTCTGCTAAAATAGAAAATGGATTAAAACAAGGTGGATTTTTNTATTATTATGATTACCAGCATTAAAAAAAATCAGTTCTGCTAAAATAGAAAATGGATTAAAACAAGGTGGATTTTTTCTTGATAGCGCCAATAGTAGCTGTTATTACTGCTTTAATTGTTGGTATAAATGCTATATGATTCAGTTAAAAATAATAATAAAATGATTAGAAAAACAAAAAAATCACAGAAGACCTAAAAAAAAAAATTATTTATATCATTTATCAAATGTAGATTAAAAAACTATATATATATGAAAAGTTGAAATTTTTTTTGTAAGTTTATATAATTGATTGATTACCTAATAAAATTAATAAAAATGAATCTGCAATTGTAAAATGAGATATTTAATCAAATCTCGGTATTCCTTGGGTTTGTTGTTATACAAATAATAATGATATTTATATTGATTCATTTGGTGGAGATATTCCTAAAGAATTAATAAATTATTTAAAAAATAATGAATTGACCTTGGAAGGACATCACATTACTTTGTTGATGCTACTGAAGATGAGAAATAGTGGAAATGATTTCTACAGTGGAAGAACCTAGCTCTACTGTCTCCTCAAGATCATGAGCTTCGAGAGGACTGTGAATGTAAGACATGCTTTGCTCCAGAAGGAAAACATCGTCATCCAGCAGGCAATTTTTTTGAGGAGGTACATGAATGAGAGGGCAAACTTCATATTCATTGACGAAACATGGATTTTTTGCAAAATGTATGCTGTGACGGACACATATAAAGATGATAATGTTGTATGTACACCATTAACAAAAATAAATCACAATTTAGTTATTTTTAAGAACTGTTAAGAGCTGGCAAGATNAATGTTGTATGTACACCATTAACAAAAATAAATCACAATTTAGTTATTTTTAAGAACTGTTAAGAGCTGGCAAGATGAAACAGTCCACACGGTAGAGAGACACTGGTAGGCGGTTTATTGTTGTTCATGCAGGAGGGCGTAATTGCTTCGTGCCGGTGGCAGGGTTGCTGTTTGTTTCAGGACAGCAGAAAGGTGATTACCATGGCAAGATGACCAGGGAGAGTTTCAAGAAGTGGGTAAAGAAGCTCTTGAAGAGCCTGCAGGAGNAATGTTGTATGTACACCATTAACAAAAATAAATCACAATTTAGTTATTTTTAAGAACTGTTAAGAGCTGGCAAGATTGAACAGTCCACACGGTAGAGAGACACTGGTAGGCGGTTTATTGTTGTTCATGCAGGAGGGCGTAATTGCTTTGTGCCGGTGGCAGGGTTGCTGTTTGTTTCAGGACAGCAGAAGGGTGATTACCATGGCAAGATGACCAGGGAGAGTTTCAAGAAGTGGGTAAAGAAGCTCTTGAAGAGCCTGCAGGAGNAGGTGATTACCATGGCAAGATGACCAGGGAGAGTTTCAAGAAGTGGGTAAAGAAGCTCTTGAAGAGCCTGCAGGAGCCCAGCATTGTTGTCATGGACAACACATTATATCACAGCACCCAGGTATCTACTATTAATGAGTGAAGTATGTTTTTCATTGTAAACAGTAGAAGCATAGCGATACCTCAAAATGGTGAAAATATGCAGACATTAACATTGTTTACTAGTTTGCCACAGAATTACATTAACCACAGGTTTTATGCAAACTTTGTGAAATTTTCCACAAAACGGCATGGCGTTTCTGAAAAATAATGATTACAATAAATACTCTCAATACCATATATTAAAAACTGACAAGTATTTGGAATACCTGACCTACTCAATTTGCAGTTTTTAAATGTGGTTCTTATAAGCAATATTATCATCCACAAAGCAACTGTATTACTATTTACATTCCTTACAGGTGTATCATATACATGAAAATATTAATTAAGTTTGAAACAGTACACAAGAGTTTATTTTTTCTGTTGCTTCAGCTAGCCAGTTTTATTAATTACAGTTACCACATGAAAAAGATTATCATAATGTCTATTTGTAACATATAAATGGGACTACAGTAGAGCCCCCCTCAACCGGAATCGTCGAGGGAAGATCTATTCCGGTTGTGGGAAAATTCCGGTCATGGGAAATGAGGGTAGGATGGCGTGAAAAATTACATATTTTTAGTCTGAACTCGTGTATATGTGGCACATAATTTTAACTTAAGAAATTGATGAGTGTAAATTATTAGTTTTATTCTTAAAATTACAAAACCATTAAAAAAAAAAACACACTATGTACTGTTTATGAAAATGTGAGTCATAAAACTCCCGGTGCTGCGTTAATAACCTTCATTCCCAACCTGCTAGCTGGGGTTCTTGTCACTTTGCGCGCGTGTCTGCGTGACTAAGCAAGGACTGGAGATAATCTAATGCTGCAGCGGTGACATGTTACTGTTTGTGTTGACGTGCAACTGATAAAACTTCCCGATATATAGTCAATTCCGTGGATGGTTTTTCCCTTACTGCATGGCACATTGGCACAATCTACATTTACAAGAGCGGGACTGACGTATTATACACAAAGTTCACAAAGTACCATTTTTCGGCGTGTATAGGCCGCACGCACATTTTTACAAAATAAATTACAAAGTGGAGTGCGGCTTATTTTCGAGATATTGGCACAAAAAAAAACTTCCCCCTTAAACCATGTTCAGAAATTTGTTAACAAACAGCACGCTCTAATGTTTTAACTTAGTTTCTAAGCAAGTCAAAACAATAATAACAAATTAATAGCTCATCACTCTAGTGTTTAAATACGTATGGGTCACACTATACTTTTGCCTGCCTGTCCTCGACAGTTCTGCTTTGTAACATCTCCAGCTGCTGTCCAGCTGGCTCGCTTCCTTTCTCTATTTTCTTTCTCCCTCTCCCTTGGAGTCATTCCTTTCCACCTCCAACCCTCCCTCCCCCCACCNGCTTCCTTTCTCTATTTTCTTTCTCCCTCTCCCTTGGAGTCATTCCTTTCCACCTCCAACCCTCCCTCCCCCCACCTGCATAAAACCTCAGTCGCCCAGCACCAGGCAAGCTTGATAGCTGCCTTTCCTTTCTTTCTCCCTCCTTTCCACTCTATTTTGTTTGGTACGCTGTTTCTCTCTCTCTCTCTCTGTCCGAATGAGACAGCCAGCAGTAGCTCTCTCTGTCTCTGTGTGTGTGTGTGTGTGTGTGTGTGTGTGTGTGAGAGACGCCGCATACACTCTTGCGCCATCATACCATTGCCTGCCCAGTAACAGCTGGCAGGCTATGCACAACGCACANGAGACGCCGCATACACTCTTGCGCCATCATACCATTGCCTGCCCAGTAACAGCTGGCAGGCTATGCACAACGCACATGGTCCGCAATTCAAACGCAGTGTTGAGGCATTTTGACATAAATACAAAAGTTTTATTTACACGGAATACTGAGCGGTTGCCACTTTTCAGCAGGCGGAGGCCAGGTTGCGCGGCAACGATAACACTGAACGTTGCCATAGTTTGCTGTTGCCGCACTAGCACGATGAGTCCTGGCAATATTTATGGGAATACAAAAATTCAGTGCGGCCTATAATTGAAATATTAATTATCCCTAATTTTTAATCAAAAACTGCTGGTGCGGTCTATACAGCCAAAATACAGTACAATTACACTAACATGTTAAAACACTAAATTCTGAAAGTCGCACATTGCCATTAGTCACTGTCACTTGTGTCATTAGCAATGTAGCTGTAGCTGTGCCACTTGGGCCCGCTGTCTCTTCATCATGCAGCTTGTCTACCAGCTAGCAAGCATGTACAATCTAGTGTGAGGAACGAAAAACCTCTCACGAGTGCGGGAAAGTTATGGCACAACTTTGTGACGTTTGAATTTTTTTGGAAAATTAGTTCTGGATATGGGGAGTTCTGTCTGAGGGAATTCCGGTTAAGGAGTGCTCTACTGTACTATCATTACGCAAAACACAATAAATAGTTTTGGTATTTTTCATGTACAACATCACTGCAAGAACCAAGAATTACGATCACAAGTCATGTGTGCATGATAACTAGGTTGTAAAATGTGAGGCAGTGATTAATATTCAGTAATAAAATTCAAAGTTCCGCTACAATATTGAATTAAAAATACCAACAACACTAGTGGATAAAGGTGTTATTTTACAAATTTTTTTTTCACCCCCATGAATGAAGGTTTACGTACTTACCTTTCACATAGCATCATCAGAAATCTAAGAAACGCAATGAGAGTCTTAATTCATCAAGACAAATCCGGTTAAAAATTACATTTAAGAACCTTTGATGTGAGGTTACTCAGAATTTTGATTTTGTCACATAACACCATCTACTTTTGTNAAAATTACATTTAAGAACCTTTGATGTGAGGTTACTCAGAATTTTGATTTTGTCACATAACACCATCTACTTTTGTATTCAATCATCCATGTTACATATTTTGTTTGGCTTACTACTTCATAAAATAAGTGCATGCGACCATGACCACAATTCCACAAACTACATTATGGAGCATTGTGTAGTCCCATTTCTTAAAACCATGTAGCAACATAACCTCAATTTCAAAGAATTTTGAAAAGTTTAAGTGGCGCATGATGTGTGAAGATGTAAGAAAAAGGAAATTGTAAAATTGAAATTTGAGACTAGTGTTAACTGTTTGGAATACAATCTGTATTAATCCTAGGCACAAAAATCACTAAAAAATAAACAATATTCTCTTTGATTATTTGTCATTCTAGTTTCTGACTCACAGATACCATTGTCGTAAATTAATGGTGTTACAAAAGTAATAAGTTACACATCACATGCCGGAGAAAAAAAAGATAAATAAAAAACTAAACATCAATGGAAAGTAAAATTATGAGGCTACTGTGTGCTAAGAACATAAACATCACAGATAAACGAAACGCAATAGAAATGCACAGCACCCACATTCCCAAATTTTATCAAATGATTGTTGCCAACCTTACTGGAAAACAAGTTAAAGACAGAAACACTCGGTACTGATAGTTTGCCTTGTGAAATGTGGTGGTGCGATCCTACTTGTGATAATTTGAGATATAGACAACATTTTATAAACTATATAATCATCTGTCTTTAAGGTTCTAAACGGTTGCTTATGAATGTAAACACACAATATTTACAGTATTTTTTGTTTAGTATATGTATTTCATGTAGCTGCTTTTATTTTTGCGTATGAATTATTGTGTGTTTAAAATGTGGAAATTGGTAAATCTTTATTGAGTTGTGTACGCAACACACACGTCCACATAAAAGAAATGACAAATGAATTTCCAATGTACGTAGTTACAGTGCCACATCTAAGTAGTTCCTGAAAGTAAACTGTTGAAAAAATGGAATCCTAGAACCAAAACTTCCAATAATAAATTTAATGAATTAAGTAAAATGCTGCTTTTGAAATACTGGTACTGGCCACTTTTAATACTCTGTTACAAGTGAAGCAGGTGCATACCATTTTACATCTCATTCTATAACAATTATGGGACATGCCTGGCTCACCGAGTGCCAGTTGCACCGAAATTCAGCATGTGCCAAGCTCACTGTTTGCCATCCTCACCGTGTGTCAACTGCACCGCAGGTGTCAGTCAGTCTCACCGAGTGCCATCTTCACTGTGTGTTGTGTGTTGTAATGTTCCCGTCAAGTGTGGTTAATCGTTATGTAGTATATTGCAGCCTCACCGTTGGTTTCCATGTTGTAATGTTGCCGCGGCTCGTTAACAACAATTTACATATATTAAAGCCTCACAGTTGGATTGCCATGTTGTAATGTTCCCGCCTCGTTACTTCCGTATTTATAATAATGCAGCCTCACAGTTGTGTGCCATCTTGTAACGTTGCGGACTTATTACACTGCCGAATGTTTACGTTGCCACGGCTACGTTGCCACGGCTTGCTCATAGGTAGAATACGAGACTCAGTACCAGGTGACGCAGATTAATTAAAAAAAAGAAGTTCCATATTAGTTTGCTTTATACTTTATTTATCATTGAAGTTTCACAGTTCACAGATGAAGTTCCTGTTTGCAGAGTACGAACTTTCACAATTAATTATACCAGTGCAGAAAACAGCGCCACAGTCGTTTACAGTTTATTAATGTCTCAAACTTGCATCGCAAGACTAAGTTACGAAGGCAGGAGGGATGTTCGTTCCCTCCTGGCACCCTAACGACCCACGCCCTTTCAGACTGGTGCGTCTTCTCACGCCCGATGCGTCTTCTTCAACGGTTGGTTACTTTGTTCCCTTAGGCGTTAGGCACCACCAGTATATATTAGGCAGGCCTATCCCCCCCCTTCTCCTAAGATAAGCGCATGGCATCCGGCATCTGCCAGTAGCGTCATCCAAAACTACGCTGTGTCCCGCGCTCACAACATGTTATCGTACACGAAAATGCGTCGCAGGAAACTAAAACTGTTGACACCGTACACTTCCAGAGAACCGAACGTCACATCGCAGCCGGAAGGTTTCTGTATAATGCTGACGCATAACCAAAACAGCAACTTTCAAAACTAGACGGTAAACGGACTCCTGTTACAACGTAAACAGCAGATGTCCGTCCGAGAACCTTCAAAAGCACACGTCTGCTCGATAAACAAACTATCACGGGAAACGAACCACCGCAGCTTTAACCTTAAACCTGATAAAATATTACAAAGCTTTCCAAAGCTAAATACACACGAAAGAATTTTACACCTGTGTCCCGAAAAATTAAGAATATTGCGTCATTACAGTGTCATCTACTCCGAGTGCCAAGTTCACAGTGTCAGTTGCACTGCTGTGACATTCTCAACAAGTGCCATCTGCACCGCTGTGCCATCCTCTCCGCACAATATGTGCTCCAAATGCCAAGCTCACGAGTGTCAACTACACCGCTGTGCCAAGCTCACCGAGTGCCAACTGCAGCGCTGTGCCAAGCTCACAGAGGGTCATTTGCTCCGCGTGAAACTCTGTGTCCAGTATAATCTCAGTCTAAATCTGTCAAGGGCCTTATTAACATCAAAATGCCCACTGGCTGCTGCATTATGCAGTTCTTTTAAGACTTCTGGAACCCTGCATTCTGGGATGACCAACTGTAACTCTGTGTGCTTTCTATTATTACGTTCCCAGTTTCTGTAAAATACACCATTCTTCAGTATGAGGGAATTTCATTTGTGCCCAGTGTNTTTCTATTATTACGTTCCCAGTTTCTGTAAAATACACCATTCTTCAGTATGAGGGAATTTCATTTGTGCCCAGTGTGCTTTGACTGCTGCGCTCAGGCTAGATATTTCTTCCCATTTTGGCCGACAGCCAGTTTCTTTCCACTTTAATAATGGCTGCAAAGTGGGATCATTTAGCTGATCTTTCCTAATACCCTCATCACTCCAGGTAGGTGACCCATCACAAGATAAAGAACCTTGAATTCTTGTTCTCTGTACCTTCTGCGATTCACCATTCTTTTCTTCCTGGCATTCTCAATGATGACAAAATAGCTCACATCGCCTCCTAGAAAGTGCATCTGCATTCCTATGAAGGCGTCCAGATCTGTGTTGTATNGATGACAAAATAGCTCACATCGCCTCCTAGAAAGTGCATCTGCATTCCTATGAAGGCGTCCAGATCTGTGTTGTATTTCAGTAATATTGAAGATGAAGATGCTATATCCACCAGACTATTTGATCTTCAGGGTTCTTGAAATTTAGTAGCCAGCGTAATGAAGCATGGTCGGTTCTCAGAATAAAATTTCTGCCATAAAGGTAGGGGTGGAAGCGTGAAATTGCCTCTACCATTGCCAGAAGCTCCCAGTGTATAACACAGTAATTCCGCTCAGGCTTACTGAAGTATTCTAGTGGTCTTTCCTTCCCATCTTGAAACTGAGATAACACAGCTCCATTGCCTACATCACTAGCATCAGTGTCTAAAATGAATACACCCACACTTTTCGGGAAACCCAGGCCTGGTGGAGATATCACAATTTCCTTTAGTTTACTAAAATTATCTTCATACTCGGAGGTCCAATGAAATCTCCTTTTCACCTCAGTCAGTTCATGTAGTGGTTTGGCAATCATGGCGAACTCAGCTACAAATTGATGGCAGTAGGCACATAATCACAGAAAACTCCGCACTTTGGTGTTGTCAGTTGGTGTCGGCCGATTTCTTATCGCTTTGGTCTTCTTGGGGCCTGTTTCAATCCCATGGGCCGACAATACATGTCCCAAGAAGTTTATTTTCTTTTGAAACAAGTGGCAATTGTTAGGAACCACTTTCAAGTTTGCTGCGGCCACTTTCTGGAAAACAGAGTCTAAGCAGGATAGGCGTTCTTCAAATGTTCTTCCCATCACAAAAATATCATCTAGGTAAACCTGACACATATCTAAAGGTAGAACTTTTTCCATAAGGCATTCAAAGGTGGCAGGGGCATTATAAAGCCCAAAAGGCATAACTTTGAACTGACAGGTNGATGACAAAATAGCTCACATCGCCTCCTAGAAAGTGCATCTGCATTCCTATGAAGGCGTCCAGATCTGTGTTGTATGTCGGTAATATTGAAGATGAAGATGCTATATCCACCAGACTATTTGATCTTCAGGGTTCTTGAAATTTAGTAGCCAGCGTAATGAAGCATGGTCGGTTCTCAGAATAAAATTTCTGCCATAAAGGTAGGGGTGGAAGTGTGAAATTGCCTCTACCATTGCCAGAAGCTCCCAGTGTATAACACAGTAATTCCGCTCAGGCTTACTGAAGTATTCTAGTGGTCTTTCCTTCCCATCTTGAAACTGAGATAACACAGCTCCATTGCCTACATCACTAGCATCAGTGTCTAAAATGAATACACCCACACTTTTCGGGAAACCCAGGCCTGGTGGAGATATCACAATTTCCTTTAGTTTACTAAAATTATCTTCATACTCGGAGGTCCAATGAAATCTCCTTTTCACCTCAGTCAGTTCATGTAGTGGTTTGGCAATCATGGCGAACTCAGCTACAAATCGATGGCAGTAGGCACATAATCACAGAAAACTCCGCACTTTGGTGTTGTCAGTTGGTGTCGGCCGATTTCTTATCGCTTTGGTCTTCTCGGGGCCTGTTTCAATCCCATGGGCCAANGCTTTGGTCTTCTCGGGGCCTGTTTCAATCCCATGGGCCAACAATACATGTCCCAAGAAGTTTATTTTCTTTTGAAACAAGTGGCAATTCTTAGGAACCACTTTCAAGTTCGCTGCGGCCACTTTCTGGAAAACAGAGTCTAAGCAGGATAGGCGCTCTTCAAATGTTCTTCCTATCACAAAAATATCATCTAGGTAAACCTGACACATATCTAAAGGTAAAACTTTTTCCATAAGGCATTCAAAGGTGGCAGGGGCATTATAAAGCCCAAAAGGCATAACTTTGAACTGACAGGTNGAACTTTTTCCATAAGGCATTCAAAGGTGGCAGGGGCATTATAAAGCCCAAAAGGCATAACTTTGAACTGACAGGTTCCTTTCCCTTGGACACAAAATGCAGTCTTCTCTTGGAACTCTGGAGCCACCTCGCACTGCCAGTCCCCACTCTTCGTGTACAAAGAAGAAAACCATTGTGAACCTGCTAGGCTGTTTAATGTGTCATCTATCCTTGGAAGCAGATAAGTCTCTTACTTGGTCCCATTATTAAACAGGCGATAATCTACGCAAAACCTCAGAGAGCCTTCTTTCTTCTTAACAAGAACTATGAGAGATGACCATGGACTAACTGATGGTTCTATCACATCTCGATCCTTCATTTCCTTCACAATTCCCTCAACTGCCTCATGCGAAGCTAGTGGCAGTCGTCTTGGTGGCTGCTTTTNCGATCCTTCATTTCCTTCACAATTCCCTCAACTGCCTCATGCGAAGCTAGTGGCAGTCGTCTTGGTGGCTGCTTTTTGGGCCTGGCATCTCCTCTATCAATGTGATGGCAGGTCACATTAGTCTTTCCAAGGTCATTTGGTCCACATGAGAGGGCATCCCTATTTCTCTGCAGTAATTCAGACAGAGCCTTCTCCTGTCGCCAGTTAAGGTTATCCTTAGTTCTTACTAGTAGTAATTCCTCCAGTACTTCTGGTAAATGATATTCAATTTGTTTTACTCTAGAATCTTCTGGAACATTTGGAAGTACCTGTGTGACCTGCTTGCAAACACGTATCACGGCCCTCTCCTCAAGACGAATGGCACTATTGGACAAATTTATCATTCTAACTGGAAAACTGTCAGAATTAGAAGAGAACNCCTCTCCTCAAGACGAATGGCACTATTGGACAAATTTATCATTCTAACTGGAAAACTGTCAGAATTAGAAGAGAACGAAGTCCCTGCTACAACAACTTTACCTGGCAGGATGCCAATCTTCTGTGCTGGCTCAATTAGATCAAACGTCTGACAAACCTTCTTTGACATCTGCCTGTAATGATAATTTCACTAGAAGCGGGCAGTACAGTCAGTTGGCCACATACTACTGGGCAGCTAATTGGAAAGGACAAATCATGCTGTGTTGACACCACCAACTCTGTACCGCCTACCCCTAGAACAACAAGTTGAGTATCGATACAGCACCCCAGCCTACGTAGTACATCAAGCTCCAAAAGACATTCATCCTCTATTTCCGCTATGTAAACATCGTGCTCTATGCTAAGGTCACCAAGCTTTTTAAGATTACTTTTCTCCTACCGATAACTGGTGTGGTCTCAACTGTTACTGTATTAAATAGCACCGTTCCGTGGTGTTGTCGGGCGATCGCTGGGGGGAANCAACTGGTGTGGTCTCAACTGTTACTGTATTAAATAGCACCGTTCCGTGGTGTTGTCGGGCGATCGCTGGGGGGAAGGCGTGAGGATGTCTGGTCTTACTACTGTTATGGTCGCCCCAGTATCGACAAACATCTGGCAAGGAACATCATTCAAGCTCCCCTCCACCAGTATTGCATCCCAATCCTGTTTCATCGAGCATACATGCAAGATAATTGGGGCNCATCATTCAAGCTCCCCTCCACCAGTATTGCATCCCAATCCTGTTTCATCGAGCATACATGCAAGATAATTGGGGCCGTTCCTCCAGCAGTCACCAACCTTTGACCCCAAGATCCGTGTTTACAAGTTTTCCAAATGTGCTGTTTTCTCACCTGCTGTCTCTTTTCTCACTGCTGCTTCTGCTGCTGCTATTGTGGGCAGTAGGCTCTCAGGTGCCCCGGCTGTCCACATGACAAACACTCAAGCCGTTTGGGTGGGGGGCGGCGAAGTTCTGTAGCACAGACCCTGGAAGCAATGTCCTTTACAGCCATTTGCAACTCCTTCAGTGTCTTCTTCATGCTGTATTCGTAGTCTTCATTCAGCATTACTGCCCGTACCGGACGTCGGGGTGCTGCTACATGTCTTGCTGACTCCACCTCCCGTGCTCGGGCCTGGGTATCCTGCATGTTGTGGGGTGCAGCCAAGACGTACAGTTTGCTATACCTCTGTGTCGACGATGGCATCAATGAAAAAGCTGACTGCGATGATGTCACGCGCCTCCTCAGGATGNGACTGCGATGATGTCACGCGCCTCCTCAGGATACCCTTCCAGAGATAGGTGGGAGAGCCAAAAAAGTGTTGCCATAGCTAATGCAGTGGCTCCCCTGGTCGCTGGGTGTAGCTGTGCATGGTGGGCATATCGTAGGTACCGGTCACCAAAACCTAGCTCCTAGGCAGACACCAGTGTAGGGTATTCCAGTTGATGTCACTCTGGCAGAGATTGTAGTATGCTCAGTACGGGGCCTCTCTAAACCCGCGAGGTAGTAAGCCTGTTTTTCAGTTGTCCAGCCATTTAGAGTAGTGACTATTTCAAAGTGGTGTTGGTACTCCCACCAAGACGTCAGGCCATCGTAAGGGGTGGGCTTAATTAAGACCCCCTTCCCCATTCCTGGCTGCGCAACACCAATGCTGCAGAGCTGCTAACTATCCTCCGAAGATGCTGTGTTGATTATAGCTTGCACTCCTTCCCCACTTTTCTCGACTACAGTTGTGGTGAGGGTACAATTCCGCTGCGGAAGAAATTCCTGCCATTCCTTCTTCAGCGCACTTATTTCCTGTTTCACTTCACTCTCGACGCTGTCCATTCTTTCACAGACACTGTCCACTACTTCAGTTACACTGTCCACTTTTTCATTTACACTGTCAATCTTCTTGTCCACAGAGTTAACTCTCGTATTCACCAACTTGCTAATGCTCTCTATTTTCCTGTCTACATTTTCATTAACCATATCAATTTTCCTGTCTACATTCTCATTTACACTATTTACAGTTTCAATCATGCTTTCTTTCACACTACTAATTTGGGTATTTACAATGTCATGTACACTATCTTTCACACTAACTTGGTTATTTACATCTTCTTTCAAGCTATTTACACTTCCATTCACACTAACCATCTGGCTACCTTGCCCCTTAATTAATGCTCACAGTGCTACCCGTTCTGCAGACAATTTTTTAGTTAACATTGACTGCGACGGTTGTACAAAACAGTCTTAATTATTTTCATCTACAGCTATTACAATAATTTAATTTAATGTCACTTATTACTTGCCTATTGCCTAACTTAATTTACAATTAAATGCCTCCATCCCACTTCTGACACCAGTGTTACATGGGATGCCTGAGAGGCGTATCTGAGTTTTTGACGGATGGAGGTCTTAATAAAAATAAAAGAACTAAATTTGATTTGTAATTTATTCACACAGCTATTATTTACAGCATTAAATTATCTGTCTCCAATATTACTCTTTTTATTTAACAGTGAGCGCAATATTTAATGTCTTTTTCAACTTTAATTAATGTCCTCCTTAATTTTGTCTGTTTGGTTACAGTCAATTAACTCATACTCATTAATAGCACATGTTCAATCTATCTGTTGCCACCATTTGTAATGTCTTTTACTCACGCATCTAGTCCTATAGTCCAGCCAGTCAGCCACACTCTTCACTGCTTGATATTCGCAGTAACAGAATTCCCTTCTGCTGGTCACATCTCTCGCTGCTCGTCTTCTATCATTCTGAACTCAGCCACTCATTCACTCATCAACTACTTGGCTCGGAGGCCTGGCACACTTTTACATCAGTCACCCTGACCATCTGGAAGGTTCAATGCACCTCGAGTCACGCTGAGAGAACGAGGTCAGTAATCCAGAGAATTCTTCAGATAAATACAAACATGGTCAGCAGCACATGCTGCGAAAATAATTATAGTGTAGGCTCACTTTCTGTAACAGATACACGGCCACCGGCCTATTGCTTGCCTGTTCATTCAAAACAATCCTTTGACTTGCTGCCGCCGCTATCATATAACTGCTGTCCTTCACTTTCACTAGCTTGTGCAGAATGTGAAGCAGCGAGCGTGTAACAATAAAATAGTGTTTAGGCAACAGAGAAAGTGAACGTGTACAACCCAAATCCAATATACAATAATTATCTTGCACTAACAGTAGTGCAAAGAACTTTTCATACAGCAGCCCTCTCTCCGAGATGTAAAATGTCTTCTTTCTTACATCCTAAAATTATGTCAGCTTAACTAAAAGTAAGGGGATAACACAAGAGTTAAAGAAAACCAAGCGAGGTTATTCACCTTCAAATCTAACACAGTTAACAATACAAGTGTATGCTTTTTATATGCTTTTGTGAATGGTGTCTCATTTGCTCTTCGGTAAGCCTTGAAATACACTTAAAATAATGAGTATATAATGAGATTTTTGAAACTGACATAACTTTACCTTGCAGTATGCATGATTTTGCATAGCTTTATTTGTGATTCTAGCTTTTATCTTGGTGGTGAAGAGTAAAAACAAAACCATGTTAACAAGAATACAAGAATTAGTGAATGGAATGAAAACAACCTGAACAGTTCTAACTGGCTGAATTTACGTAACTTAGAGCTTGGTCATGCACAGCAGTGACAAAGATTAATGATGATAACAATTTGGCATGAGACTTGCTGAAATAATTGTGCCAAAACACACTTACAAGTCAATAATTAAAAATAAATTATGCATAAGATACAGAATGTAAATGAACACCACCAACAGTCAAGAATGCAGGAAGTAAAATTTTTGAAGGGGGAACCAAGAGAATTGTTACAACTATGGCCTTTGATAGAATGACATTTTAAAGTGGCTGGGGATTGAACTATGGACTTTGACATTATTATAGATCAACTCAATCCACCTTGTACTTTTTTTCAGTTTGTTCCCAATTAATTAGTATGTTGTACTCCATATAAATTAGGTTATTTCATCTCCTGATCATTTAAGACAAAACACCACCTTTACTTTGTCATAATCACAGTAAAGACTAAAATATAATCCTCACTATTTACTAAGGAAATTACTTCCTAACTAAAAATCACAAATACAGTAACAAATATAGAAGTGGTATTTGTTGAAAACATAAACCCCTTGAAAAAGACAAAACCGGTTACCAGCCATCTGTAGTAGTGTACTCTTAAAAAGTAACTTGTAAAATGTACATGCTGAAAATCTAAAACTAACCCACTTCTTGCTATAGCATTTCAGAGTATAATGTATTCACGGTAACTTCAAGATTTTTTGAAGCCCTGCTAAAGATCTACTTTCAGGGAGCCGATTATGTATCATTCCGCAGTATGTATACAAAACATTGCCATGTGACACCTGTCAAATGTTTTGTAAACAAACAGTGCCATGTGGGAACTGTCAAATATTTTGTTAACAGTGTCCATGTGGGAACTAACAAAATTTATTTTTGAAGAGAAACAATGCCATG
>NQII01000954.1:230746-343541 GCA_002778355.1 Clitarchus hookeri | reverse complement strand
GAAGGAGTTGTTCGGCAGCCGCGATGCGAGGCGGAGAAGGCAGTTAGCGCGAGTGTCAGTAAACCAAGGCCGGTTTGGACCCCGGCCCAGTCAGTTGTTCACAGTGAGTTGTTCATTCATCGGGAGGCCGAGCAGTGAGCTCCCCACGCCGAGAGTGATGTAGGAGTCAGTCAGTCAGTCAGTCAGTCAGTCAGCCAGTCAACTGAGACCAGGGTTTCGGACCCCCCGATGCAGAGAAGTTCAGTCAGTTAGCCCGAGACAGTATGTGTAGAGTTCCGGGACAAACTAAGTAGGGACGCGAAGTGCGAGACGAGTGGGAAGCAGTCAGTCAGTCAATTGTGACATCACCGGGGAGAGAACCCAGGAACAGCCGAAACTTTATGTGTAAATTTCCGGGACAAACCAAGTAGAAGTGCCAAGAACTTATGAGTTCATTCCCGAAAAAGTAGAGGCAGTTTCCGAGGCGGAGAAGTTGGGAGCGCGAGATGGGTCGTGGCAGACGTCAACGTAGGAGAGGGGACGCGAGGTCTCCGACGAGGAACGCCAGTAGAGATCGAGAGACATCACAAGTCCCGGGAAATCAATTCTGGAATTCCGAGAAGGGAAGCCGTGCTGACCCAGCTACTTCAACCAAAGGCGGACACGTGTGGTGACCTTCAACGAGGAGCGCCACATCGAGCGAGAGGGAGTAGTCCAGTCCGGGAAGTGATAGGGAGTCAGTCGAAGCCGAAGGAAGAATCCAGCTAAGTACAGCACGCCAACGAGAGCCAGTCCGAGGGCCTGTAAAAGGACCACCCATCTCACTAGACCTCAACTACCGCCGGAACTCACCAAAAGCCGCAGTCACAGTTAAGTTACAAACGGCTCCAGTCAAGCAGCTTCCCCCCTGATGCATAGTATTCCGCCAACAAGGCCTTAAGGCCTACGATTTGTAGGGGGGCTCAGTATACAGATTTCCAATTTTGTAAAATGAGTGGAAAAAGACTATATGTAAACTGTTTATGGTAAAGAAACCACTTTTGAAAGCCCTTTGTAATTTATTCTTTCTTCTGTTTGCGTATCATTCCTCATTGTGTCAATATAAAGATTGCCACGCAATTTCATTTAATGTTTACATCAATTATACAAGTTTTATGAGTTTACTCAATAAATAAAAAAGTACCATATAATCACTGTTATGGTGAACAATATAAGCAGCAGAACACTTTGTTTTAATAACATATGTCCACTGCAGTGGTGTATGCAAATGTCCAAATAATTAATACTGAACATGCAAGCAATTCATGGGTGTGGTTTTCGTGTCTGGAGAGCAGTATTAATTACGTGCAAAGTCAGCTGGGGGAAAGGGCAGTTCATGGGTGTGGTCTTAAGGCACTTGGCAGGTTATATATTGTGGGCAAAGTCAGCTGATGGTGGTGGCCCTCCTCTAACTCATTCAGCATGTGTGAAGCAACTAGCAACATTACCTCACTGCAAACAAACTTGTCGACTTCTTAAGTCATATTTTGAAGTGAAAAATATTATTTAATTTGAAAAACTCTTAATTTTTTAGACATAGGCAAATAGATACAGTCATTAGAACTGGTTTCTTTACAACCTTCAGTAATTAATAACTAAAACTTGGCACTCGCCATTCGGCATTTACGCATTATTTGGTGACAAAAAAGTTTCATATATGCCCTTCCAGGACATTAGTTTATTCTGATGTGTGTATATTGAAATAAATAAATAAATAAAAAAAAATTTAGTAAAAAAATCTTCTGATTTTTCTGTAAGAAGTCACTGAAAATGAACTTTGTGTTTAGTCGTCTCACAAAATTTAAACATTTATGACAACAAGGGGAGGTGAAGTACACATCTGGCATATCATTTTATTCAGAAGAGTCCGACTATTGAATTCAATGAATATCTATGCGAAAATCATATTGATTTTATGTCAGAAAGAACTGAAGATAGACTTACAATGCTTGGAAAAACCTTGTGCTGCTAAATTGAGAGACAAGGTAAGGCTAAGTATACGCTTATTTGGTATCATTTTTTTTTTCAGAAAACATCTGCCTATTAAAATAAATTGTTTATCTAATTGAAAAGAGTGTTAGGTTTGTGCCACAGACGATTGAAAAGGCTTGGTAAAACCTTGCGCTGCTCAATGTTTTTTTTAAACATTTTGGGAGACTAGGGGAGGCTAAGTATACGCTTCTTGGGTATAACTTTTTCAGAAAACTAATGTATATTAAAATAAATTTATATTTAAATAAAAAACATGTATTTTTTAGCTAGATGTAATTGAACACTGACTTCATCAATGTGGGGAAACTATTTTATTTAAGACTTAGTGTTGAGCTGCTTCCACAGTATAGGTAAGGGTTGAGTATCTGACACCAAAAGGAAACAGATTCACCAGTCACCACAACACATGACACTCAAGGAAGGTGGATGGGATTTCTGACATTTGTGATCAAACAAAAATAACTCGTTGTGCTTTCTTCACAAACTGTGAATGGTGGATTCAGGCATTATTAACATAGCCAAATAAAATACCAATCAATGAATAATGTTTTTACCTATATTCAAGGGCTAAAAAGTGCAATGTTAAGGACATTATGATTTAAATAAACAACAATCCAGCAAATAGCATAGCTCTGAATGTTAATTTTGAAGCAATGATATTATAGATTCAAGATGCATAAGTCTGAAAATTCAACCACCAACAAAAATGTACAAAAAAAACTTTAAAAATTCAGAAAAACTTGACTGAGATTTTAAACCTTAAAAGTTATATTCACTACTTTATACACCTACTTTTTTAACACAAGCCTAGACATTATTTGTGAATTACCAGGGCTCCAAACATTTTATAGCAGTAAAATGGCCATTATTGGCTATTCAAAACATCTTGCCAGCTTAAGGTTGCTAGACACTTTACATGTCCCAAATTCTACAAAATGGCTCTTTTGTCATCCTCATCAGGGATTTTCTGTAATACTCCGTGGCATTTGGCAGCTACTTCACATTCTCGTTTACAATATAACCAACAGAACCATGATGAAAGAACACAACCAGTTTCCACAACAAATGTGTTCTTTTCTTTACCCTAGTCATACAGATATGTTCCTGTTATGTATTTGACTATAACCTGGAAATTAAGGAAATTTCAACACCCAGAAAAATTTACTGACTTTACAAGACCTTGGAACAAACCATTTAAAATTCAAGGACCTTAAGAACCCTGGAAACCATAGCCATAAATACACAAATAGTTACAGATGAGTATTTCCATTTTATAAATACTGATTTATTTATATCTTTGTTACAGAAATTTTATAAAAATTTAGAATCATACTAATGATAAATTAAGGTAATTACATAATTATGCATCATGATCCTACGATACTTAACAAATTTTTCTAGCTTAGGGGCAGCTGTCAGACTCATGGCATGGATGCCATTGAGATTACACAGATGGTTGGTATTAAATGAGGCAGGCTGTAAGGTACATCAAAGCAGCATAAGAGCAGTCCCAGCAGAAGAACTGCTGCACACACATTTACCGGAATTATTAACAGTTCGAGTGCACAGAACATTACACCCGAGCAAGGAACAAATTACTCTTTAAAACAACTTACCTTAAAGCAGTCGGAGATATAAATTACCACACAATATGTTACCATAAGGCAAAACAAAAGTTTGAAAGTTTATCGGTTATGTGGCGACTCTGAACAGGAGGGGTGCGACCGGAGGGGAGATGGGAAAGATCAACATCAGATACATAACATCGAAATAGGGCTTTCCAGTAGTGTGGCAATTCAATTAAACAGCCAGTGTGCAGGTTATACAAACATATGGTAACTATAAGTTTTGGTATACCGGGATACAAATAATTGCACACAAATATCAGACTGAACATTAAAAATTTTTAATTAATAAACATACAATAACTTCAAAATACTAACTTTGAAAAATCAATTAAAAATTTGCATCACAGACAAAAAACACTACGTTGAGATAATCCATCACAATTAATCTCTTCAATAATAACAATTGCTTGAAAAGAAAATAAATCTGAATTATAACTTTCAAAATAACTAGATTTATAAAATTACAATGTTCAAACTTAGTTTCTTCAATATTAAATAGAATTAAGTAATTTACTTGAATATGACCCCATTTTACTTAATGATCTATAGATAAAGGAGGGCAGCAAGAACCATGCCCATCAAAGCCTACATTTCCTACATTACTATTAAAACTGTACTTTTTGCGGAGGCAGTCTCAGACGACCTGGCAAAGCTCCTACCGAATAAAAACATTTCAAAANAAAACTGTACTTTTTGCGGAGGCAGTCTCAGACGACCTGGCAAAGCTCCTACCGAATAAAAACATTTCAAAACTAACAACATTTAAAATGTATGATAAAAGCCCAATGAGAGACGTGGAAACAACTGAATATAAAAAAAAATTAAGGCTTGGGCAGCCAAAAAGAGGATAAACACTACATGTTAAAATATGGCAAAAACAGTAACACTATGTTTTAGTTAGTCCGAAACAGCATTTAGACTGGCAGCCAAAACCACAATTTAGAAAAACTAGACATACTGCTTATCCAAGACAACTATGCCACAGAAAATACCAAAACATTTAAAAACAGCTCATAAACACACTGATTGTTCTCCACGACTCACCGTTTTAATGCCCCATTGCTCAGCGGCTTGAGCAAACAAGCAAGTTATCAACATGACGGCAGCTATATCCTGCTGTACGAAAAGGTGCAGCAGTTAATGCAATCCAAAGTTCTTTGCAGGCAATATGTTTCATACGTCGGTGGGGCGAATAGGAGGAGCCCAGGCCATGCAACAACTTAAACTACTAAGCCCTAATAATACCATCTCTTACACGCCAGCGATCGTAGAAATTTTATCAAGATTATCCGTTGCTCAAAATAGTTGCACCTGCACCTATCATCTCTAGTATTTTAAAGCAAATCGTTTTGCCTGAAAATGTTAGGCAATATATTTTAACGAGGGATTATTTTTTTGCACAGTAGTTTTCTTGTGTGTTTAAAGGTAGTTTTTTCCCCTGTAAAGTTGGTGTTTAATCGTATCTGGCATAAAATCAACATGGTTTATAAATAAAATATTAATTTAACTCAATAGCCAGCATCTTTCGAATAAAATTATATGCCCTCCCCTTGTCCCCAAAAATTGTTTGAACATCGAGCGACTTGTATTACCAAGCATAAAGTTCATGTTCATTAGTTTATTGCGAGGCGATTGGAGGATTTATATTAATTTATTTCAATAGACACATGTCTTCTGAATAAACAGATATCCTGGAAGGAAAAATTTGACACATTTTGTCATCAAATAATGCGTAAGCACAGCATAACTCGAAACAGGCATAAGTGTACGGAAAAAACAGAGGACCTGGTTTTGAACTATTAATTATTGAAGACACTACAAAAATAAATGTTAATCTTCTCTGTCACAAATCACACTTTTTTAAAGTGAAATGTTATTATTACATGAATGCCTGAGGGGCATATCTGAGTTCGTGAGGGAATGAGGATTAAATACAAATAAAATAACTAAATTTGATTTTTAATCTATTCACACAGCTATTATTTACAGTATTATTCTATTTATCTCCACCATTACTCTTTTTAATTCTTAGTGAGAGCAACATTTAATGTCTATTTCAACTCTAATTAACGTCCTTCTTAATATCTCTGGTTATAGTCATCATTAACACACTTTCAGTCTATCCACTGCCATCATTTGCAATGCCATTCACTCACACATCCAGTCCAATAGTCCAGCCTACCAGCTGTATTCTTCACTGCTTGATACTTGCAGTCGCAGATTTCCCATCCGCTTGTCACTTCTCTCGCCGCTCGTCATCTATCGCTGAAACTCAACCACTCATCCATTCAACAACTCCTAACCGGCTCAGAGCCCAACGTGATTTTTATACTCTGCTGGCATTGCCTGGAAAATTCAATGCACCCCGAGTCACGCTTAGAGAAACTAGGAGAGCAAACCACTAGATCATCCTTCAAATAAATACAGAAACTCAAGAGAACCAAGGTCAGCAGCGCATGCCGCAAAAGGTTTATCGTGTTGGCTCACTTTTTGTAATAGATACGTGGCTCTTGGTTTTGCGCACGTCTGTAATTCAAAACATTCCTTTGACTTGCTGCTGCTGCCGCTATCATATAACTGCTGTCCTTAACTTCCATTTTCTCGCGTGGGATGCGAAGCTGTGAGTGCATAACACTGCCCCCTTCTCAAGTCTGTTCGTCCCGTGCAACATCCGGACCATCGTAGAGAGCCAGTCGGTCAATGTGGACAGCCTTCGGCTCCACCCGAGAGCCTTGACGACAAATCCAAAAGACCACATCATTGATCTTCTTCAGAATCCTGTAGGGGCCTTCTCAACATTTCTGTAGATTCAAGTACCCTTTTCGCCTGTGTGGGTTGTACAGCCACACCAGTTGTCCTCCTTGAAGTAGCTCGCCCGTCATTCTCCTGTCATACCGAGTCTTCATCCTGTCACCATATGGTCGTTCGTGTCTTACAGAAGGACTAATCCCTTCATTACTGGTTCGAAAAGATGATGTGAGTACAGAATTTCCCCTTGCATCTTCCTTTAGACCATGCCAACCAATCTGAAAAGTGCTGGCACTTGCAGTGAATGCTGCAGGTCATGGCTGGATCCTCGTCTGACATACCCTGAAGCACTGGTAGCTGCTGTCAACCGCCTCACTCCCATTCTCAAGATCACATAACTATCACATAACTGGTTCTTTGATCCTGAGGCACTCCCTCCAGGGGACCGCTATCCTCAGAACCACTACTAAAAGGGACCATAACATCATTCGCTCCATGTCATGGGCTCCTTTCACTGCTATGTCGCACAGTGTACGCAGGGCATCTGGACAGCATTTGCAAGTTATCATGTGCATTTTCCAACTGCTTTGTGAGGTGTGNCGCACAGTGTACGCAGGGCATCTGGACAGCATTTGCAAGTTATCATGTGCATTTTCCAACTGCTTTGTGAGGTGTGCAGATTGCAGCATCAGCTCGTCAATGCAGTTTCTTAGTTGTTGGGCATATGCATGAAACTCACAAATTTCTTCACGCAAGTGCTTGCATGTGCTCATCAAAGCCATTTTTTCATCTCGCTGCGGATTGTGTATCTGCTGCTGCCGTTGTGGGCAATATGCTCTCAGGTGCCCCGGCTGACCACATGTCCAACACACCCTCCGTCTGGGTTGCGGGGAGGGGGGGGGGTCGAAGCTCTGTAGTGCATACCATGGAAGTAATATCCTTCACAGCCATCTGCAACTCTTTCAGTGTCTTCATGCTGTCTTTGCCGTCTTCATTCTGCATCATTGCCCGTACCAGACGTTGGGGAGTCCTGCTTACTCCACCTCCAGTGCTTGGGCCAGGGCGTCCTGCATGTTGTGGGATACAGCCAGGCGTACTGCTTGCTGTAACTCTGTGTCAGCGATGGCATTGATGAAAAAGCAGACTACGATGATGTCATGCGCTTCCTTGGAGCACCCTTCCAGAGATAGTTGAGACAGCCGCACAATGTCTTGCCATAGCTCCTGCAGTGGCTCTTCTGGTCACTGGGTGCAGCTTCGCAGCTGGGCATGGTGGGCATGTCGCAGGTATCGGTCGCCAAAATGTAGTTCCAAGGCAGACATCAGTGTGGGGTACTCCAGTCAATGTTGCCCTGGCAGAGATTGTAGTATGCTGAGCGCAGGGCCTTTCAGTACAGCAGCAAGGTATTAAACCCTCTGTTTGGCTGTCCAGTCATTCATGCTGGTGACTATTTCAAACTGGAGTTGGTACTTCTACCATGAAGTCTGGTCATTGTAAAGGGCGGGCTTAATTGAGACCCCCCTTCCCCAATCCTGGTTGCGCGACGCTGATGCTGCAGAGCTGTTGAATATCCTCCGAAGTTGGTGTGTTGGTTACGGCCTGCACCGCTTCCCCACTTTTCTCGACTATAGATGTGGTGAGGGTAGAATTCCACTGCTGATGAAATTCTTGCCATTCCTTCTTCATCGCACTCATTTCATTCTCTATACTGTCCACTCTCCCATCATATAACTGCTGTCCTTCACTTCCACTCGCTCACGCAGGATGTGAAGCAGTGAGCGTGAAACATTATTAATTACTTCAACTACATATTTGCCACACCATGCAAACATGGCGTTGCCAATGTATAGTGTAGCTTGATCAAGATATGTGGCTTGGCTTGGGTTGGATTGGATTGCATTAGCTTCAGTTATCCTCAGCGATATTCGGAGCTTGTTTCCTCACAACTGGCGGGGAGGGAGCTAGTTGCCTAGCAGCCAGTGTTATGTCCTTGTGCCTTTCCTTGGTGTGCCAACCGGTTTGGAAGGGGACGGGTAGACTGTTTCACTCCTCTTGCTGCTGGGCTTCCCCTTCGTCTCACCTACCGTGAACACACTGGCCGGTCAATAACATCTCCGTGTGGTGCGCGCGGGACATTAAAAATTTGGTAACATATAATTTTCTTCTTCAGAGCATTTTAAAGTTTGAGGATGGCTTGCATTCGGTGATGGATTACAATGAATTATATACAATATTTTGTAATGTTATTTTCTTTGTTAAAACAAGTTGAGATAAAATACTTTTAACTGCATTATTTACAACAATACTTATAGAGTAAAACTTTGTAAAAAAAAAAAAAAAATTCCCATTTTTTGTGTATTTATGTACTTTATTAATGTACATGTCAAACCCTCATCTACTGAAATTCTGGATGTATAGAAATGTTTTGAAAGTCCCTTGAGAAATGGTAGATTGANCATGTCAAACCCTCATCTACTGAAATTCTGGATGTATAGAAATGTTTTGAAAGTCCCTTGAGAAATGGTAGATTGATAGTCCATTGTATATGCAGTATTGGACAGTGATTTTTTTCAAAGGTCCATTTCAAAGTGCTTACTTTACCGTGAACAGCATAAGCTTGTGTGAATTATTAACTACTGCCAGAAAAATATTTCGTCCTGAATTTAAATGAAAACAACTGTCTTCACTTCCCTTTAAGTTAAAGCAGTTTTTACAGGAAAGGTCAAGGCAAATGATATGTGAATAATTGTATAAAATTATCAAGTGTAATCAAAAATTAAAATTTTTTTTTACATGACTGTGTGATTTTTTGGTAGATTACATAGTGGCATAATTTGCAATCATTTCCTTGCATGTAATGCAGTGCATTTTGATGAGTAAGCGAGTTCGGAGGCAAAATATCAGTACTACCAATTGTCAACTCTGACATGTTTTTAATGTTTTACCTGCTTCCCAGCTATTAACAAAAATTTTTTCCAAAATGACAATGGGCAGTACCTATGTAACAAATGTGTTTAAATGCAGTTTTTTTACGACTTCTATGGAGACGCAAGGGGGAACCTGTAAATTATCACAAAATAGTTTTTAATTGTGTTCACCCCACAAATTTGTTACAACATAAATATATATAATAATTTGCAATGAGGTGGTGTAAACATCAACTTTGTTGACACGGTAAATTATTGTTCCTAAGTTGCTGCAGTCTACATGCAAAATGATTCAGCAACACAGCAAAGCTCTCCCATTTCATCACTCCTCTCATCATGGCTGCTTTCCTGTGACAACATTATCCAACACTAGGCAAAAACTTCAGTTACTATGATGTTCACCTTTTTGGTTTGAGAGAGATAGTTCTGCCAATGAGACTTCGAAATTAGACTTTGATGAGCTCACCATGATGGTCATTTCTAAATGTTTTCAACCGAAATGTTATACAGCCTAAAATATGCTGATGTTTGAATACTTGAACTTACAAAACTTGCACTTTTAATTCAGAACTTTTGAAACTATTTTTATGCCTGCCAAGGTAATACTCTAACCAGCAACATGGTTTTCAGTTATGAAGTTAATTATACAAATTAAAAAAAAATCACTGGTATTTTACATTAAAATCACTTTACTCTCGCACTATCAGGACGTCTTCAGCTTGTCTTTAAAATTGTTGTGCCAATCAAATGAGTGGTTGCATTTTTTTTTCTAAAGTTTGCTTCATTCTCTCAACAGATAAAAATAATGAAGCAATCAGTGTTTGTTGAAATGGTATGGAATAATCAACAACCACGCTTAGNGTCTCTCAACAGATAAAAATAATGAAGCAATCAGTGTTTGTTGAAATGGTATGGAATAATCAACAACCACGCTTAGGATTTACATTTAAAACTGTATGAGAACATTTTTAGAGACCCATACACAAACAAACTAATATGTACATTATGAATAAATACCAAAAATGTGTAAAAAAAAACTGTGCTTATATTATTACAAATATTAATAAAATCACAAATTAGAGGAGAAACTATTGCTAATAATGAAATTTTTTGAATCATACAACTATTCCAAACACAATGATTAGAAAAAGGTATGTGCAGACACAACATCCACATAAAATTTCTTGTAACTTGTGGACCTAACTGATAGACATATAACAGACAAAGAAATTATGTGGCAGTGTATTTGCAGTAAATATGAATAATTCAACTTTGAACTTACTTAATCTTAGACAAATATTAAGGTCATCTATTGACAAAAAGTATTCTCAAATATCAACATAACTTATTACTTATAGAACAGAATTTTAAATATTTATATTATAAGCAATGGCACCTGAGTCTGTAGAATTGTTTTGGTGGTGGGAGCCCCGTTTCTCCAAGATGAATAAGTTGGGACCTTTTATAGGCATCATAGCGTAATACAAAACACAAGAGGAGTCCAGGCATGACAATATCACCAAGCCCAAGCATGGAAAAGTGGCCAGAATTATGGAGACTTGGAAATACCAGCTTTCCAGGCAGAGAGAGCTTTGGAACTTCTTTGACAACACCACCCAAATGCAACTTTCTGGCTACGAGACCAACTGGATTCTCTGCAGGACGTGTTGCCACCTGTAAAACAAAACATACAAAAGTAAACTGATATAGCCATGAAAACTGCCATATATGTTTCTTTTAAATTTATTAATGCCATAGACCAAACAAATGCAACAAACTTCAGCTTAGGACATAATTATTTAGTAGAAATTGTACAGCTGTCTTAACTGAAACAGGATCACTTAAGAGCCTGTGTCACCCCCTTGTATAGAAATTATACATTTTAGTGCCATAACAGAAGAGTCAGGGTCATTACAGAAAATGTTTCATTTTAGAAGCGTTGCGTTTCATGTTTCCGTGAAAATTTTTGTACCTGATTGTTAATAGGTGTTCCCTGGTTGTCATTATAAATGTGAAAATGAATTAATATATAAAACATTGAATTAAGTTAATTGTTACACAAGTATAAATTAGTAGTTGATATATTATGTCGCAATGATGGGTAAAGTAACAAGTTATGCTTCTATAATCACATTTTTCAAAAAAACCCTTCTAAATTTAAATTATGAAGAAATAAAAAAAAAAATCCAATATGGCGGGTGACACAGGCTCTTAAATTTTATACATAATATAATGCTGAGTTTTTTTTATGTGCAGCAAATCATATCCTTTATATGTATTTCCATATGTTCTGTGACATCTTTATTCACATGTTTCACAAATAGCACATAATAACAATTAAAAATATAACTTAATAAAAAAACTTTTAAGAAAAAGTTACAAAACACGAATATGTGCCTTAGAATGTACATATTTTTCTACTTTTTTATAGAATGTGTAACCAGAAACCACCAGACCCCCACCCCCGGTAGNGCCTTAGAATGTACATATTTTTCTACTTTTTTATAGAATGTGTAACCAGAAACCACCAGACCCCCACCCCCGGTAGTTATTTTCAAATATGCCAGCTATGTATTATGTCTGAACTCCTTATACTGTTATTACATGGTTAACCTTTAGGAGGCTCTCCAATAAGTTTTAGTACACAACTGGCCAAATTTGCTTCCATTTTTCCTGCAGCAAGGTGAATGGTTGACATCTGTTGCTTGAGTGGATCTGGCATTTAATGATACTTTGTTTTATCCAAAAAAATAGTTTACTGAATTTATGGTGGGACTTTAAGTAGGCTTGTTAAGCAGTTCCACCCAACAATCTTAAAATCACAACACAATCATTATGCTAACCAAGGAAAGTGTATATTCATAATTGTTGCTACAATGTGGGAAGCAAGTTATCACCCAAAATTGTCTTGGTATAAAACAGAGATTGTCTATCTATCAATTAAAACTAATGGCATCGGACCATTAGACTACTTGCCACCAAATTTTACTGTTGACAGAACACACTTAGGTAAATCCACACACACACACATCAAAGTGCTAGATCATGCACCATAACTCATAAGACCTCTTTCCACTGCTCCACAGTTCAATCATGATGATGTCTGCACCACTCCAAACGACATCATGCATTGGTGTATATGGTCAGTGGCTTCCTGGCAGTGGCACGATCCTGAAAACAAAGTGCTATCACCTGCTAGTCGAAAGTGGTATCTCCAGCTTCCATACTTCAGCTGTGATGGAAGTCCTCTGCAATGGCCTGATATAACTGACAACAAGTTTACGTAACATTCTTTTTAGAGTTTCTTGGTCGCAAATAGTTAGTTTCTTGGGCTTACTAGAGAGATGCCTAGGGCCAGTGCTTAAATGGTATTCGAATTTGACAATTACATCACTAACAGTGGAAAGAGGCATGTTTAACTGCTGAGAAATCTATATAATGTAATGCCAAAATGCTTGTGCTCCCTACAATCATGCCCCTTTCGAACACACATAACTCTCTTTTTTATTTGTGAATGNTAATGCCAAAATGCTTGTGCTCCCTACAATCATGCCCCTTTCGAACACACATAACTCTCTTTTTTATTTGTGAATGGTGGCCAACATGTGTATAGAGTTAAAGCATTTGCATTCTTGCAAATACAGTGCCGTAATGGGCAAGTTAACTAGGAACAAAGGTGAGTCTTTGGCCACACAATGTACAAGAACACAAAAAACTTTACTTTTATTATTGTTTTCCTCCACATTCATTTGGACTTGTATTTAGGAGGAATATGTTTATTTCTTTTATAATTAGTTTTGTGTGCTTTCTAACAAAGAAAGTGCAACTTCTATATCAGTTTGATGCATAATGCTTATGTACCATTACTGATGTCACTCAGATCCCCTTGTAACCCTCATTATGTTTCAACACCAATGCGGCAGAAGGACACTAATTACTATTCAGATAGTGCATTGCTCCTAATGCCGTAATGACTTCCTGCAAAGTTCCACATTCAGATTTTGCAAGTGAGCCAAGCTGTACTTCCCCCACTACCACTCCCTCGTGCGCATCACTTTCATGCAGCCACCGCATAATTGGGACATATGATTACGCCTCTCATTCCCAGTGCATCCCCCGCCTAGCTTGAAACCACCAAGGGAGTATAAAGCCAAAAGCAGATCACCCAAATGACAGTCATATTCCAGCTTTGAAGCCCAATGTATCTCTTTTCTTCAAGAAGTAGTTACCCTGGAAGCAACTTCATGGAGCATCTGCAGTCCCCCAAAGACTCGCAGCACTACCAAGCCGGCCATAGCCTCAGCCCATTTTCCCTTGCCTCCCGTGCTTCCCTAGCCAGTCAGCATCTCGTCACGCATAAGCAGAGCCGTGAAACTGCCTCACTTACTTAGACTAGCTATAATTCAGATATACAGAGACAGTTAGATAAATTAGGCTTGTCTGATACAGCTTACACCCATGTGACAGCTTGCTGTTTGCATTTTATTAGTGAAAATAAACTGCAAGAAATTGGAAACTGAAGTTGCCTTACGACTACTTGCCAGCCAAATGTAACCATCTCCCCACGTCTCTTTCCCTTTGCTAACATGAACCTTTCTCTCAGCAAATAAATCACCCTCACAGGGCACTCAATGGAGATTGAATGAGTCACCACTCTGTTTCTAGGGGAAAAAATTAGTGGCAGCACAAACTGCCCTCGAGTTGGAGGTCTTCACTTGCATCTCGCGTTAGTACAGTGGACACGCAGTCTGTCTTTGNCAGCACAAACTGCCCTCGAGTTGGAGGTCTTCACTTGCATCTCGCGTTAGTACAGTGGACACGCAGTCTGTCTTTGACCCTCTGTAAACTTGAGAGCACTGTTGGACACAATAACCAGAAGCCAACACCAGGTCATACTGAAGGGGAAGTGTGCAATTAAAAACCCTACTNAGCACTGTTGGACACAATAACCAGAAGCCAACACCAGGTCATACTGAAGGGGAAGTGTGCAATTAAAAACCCTACTCCTCAACCTCTAGTCACTCCATTGCATTCTACCCACCAGATACAGAGGTTTGGAGGAAGGGGGAAGTGCCCAAACAACCCTAATCTCTACACACGAGTTGAGTACGAAACTGCACTGTGTTTGTTGTGATTCTCCTCAACCACTCATTTGCCTACCTCTCCCTTCCCCTTTTCACTCATTTCCTTTCTACCCACAGTCCAGGAAGCCCATCAGGCTCTAGTGCAGCATATATATATATATATATATACATTCATCAGGGATCAGTTGAGAGAAAAGGCATAACAGTGTAATGTTGCAGCGGCGCGTTAAGACCGCCATATTTGTAGCATTCCACGTCTGGGTATGACGAATGTAAATGACCACTCTGTTAGCTCAGTTGGTAGTAACATGAAAATTTACAGGCACCAATAAATACAAATAAAGTCCAATGTTTGTTTATTACTCTGTACTTTTATTGATCATTCCAATGAAACAGTTCACATACAATCGTCAGGTATGCAGAGTACGAACCGGTTTACAGGCAAACCAACAGAGAGCAGTATCACAGTCATTTAATTATTCCTTTACTTCTCCAGAACTTGCCTTGCAAGAAAATAAAAATCCAGCGACCTCCCAAACTGGCGGAGAAATAATCCCATTTGTCAATGTGGGGGTTATTCGCCACGCCCGACGCAATCTCGGCCAGTACTGGTTATAGACTAACTGTTGTTACGTCTCTTTTGGGCGATAGACACACAGAGTATTAATGCTGCGGGCCTATCGCCTCCCCTCTCCATAGATAAGGGCATGGCTGCCGGCCCATCCAAACTGCATCATCGGTAAAAAATAATCAAATCTTCTAGAAATAAAACTGTTGACCTGCAGTTCGGAAAGTTTCTGCATAGCCATCTAAACTGCATCGTAGGTAAAATATAATCAAAACCTTCTAGAACACAAACTGATGACGCAGTTTGGAAAAGCTTCTATCTTTAATGCTGACGCGTAACAATAACTAAGATTTCGTGAAACAGCAACCGGATGCCAGATAAACAAACTACCATGATAAACGAACTACCACTGCTTTAATTTCAAATACCGATAAAATATTACGAAACTCCTTTAAACCACAGAAAATGAACCGCATATCCCGAAAATTAATAATACTGCATCATTACAACAGGGAAGACAGAAACTGGTATCATAGCCACCATGTCACCCACAGGGGTTACATCTGCCTCCAAATAAATCAACTGGAAACAAAATCACTTACATTTGTCCTGAGGGGACAGGAATATCAAAGAACCAACGAGACCGTGGCAAAGTCAATACACTCAACTACATGAGTTTCAATACCCAAGTCTTAAACAAATGAGCCCAGTAGAAGGCTAGGGCACAGCTAGAAAGCCATTGACAAGTAGCAGAACCATTTCATCCCCCAAAGGTTTGTTTGAACCATCCACTAAGGTAAGTAAAACTCCTGGATTGGTATTGAGGCACCTGAGGCATTCCCCGAACTCCAGGGGTCTCCCACAACTCAACAATCAATCCCTGCCACCTAAGAACTAAGAACGACACTTGACATCAGAGACTTCCTGATAGTGCTTGGTAGTCTGCTCTGTAAAAAGGTCACTCAGAATACTGGCCTATGACCAGACAATATGCCACAGGCCATAGGCATCAAGTTATTTGTGGTGCTTAAAATACGGCTACTGTGCATGAAGAAGAGTCGGACCCTCTCATAAACAAAGAAACATAAATTGGAAATAGAGAGTTTTGGGAGTCTGGAACAAATCCCAGTGGCACCCAACTCCAACTAAATGCCCAACAACCCATTCCATTACCTCAAAATGTAGACGAGTGTGTATTAGCAGAACCTACAGACAGAAGCCATGAACACATTGATACAGAACAATGTAGTTCAGCTCAATATAAGAGAACAGACCTGTATATGATAACGCATACCCCCTACCTGGGCCACTATCATATATGCCTGGAATACTAATGCCCGGAATGCTGCGCGCACTAGACGAGGTGTGAATTGCTATATCAAATACACTGTGAGACATACTCACAAATATCCCCCCACCTCTGCCTCGGATGACCACATATCAAACTACCCACAAGTGGGCTGTCCTTCAGATAGTAGGAGTGCCTCTATGATGAAGACAGGCAACCCTCAAATCTGGGTCATTACCACCAACCAATAACTAACACGAACGTCCAGAGAACGGACAACCCAATGTTTCTTGCCCGAGTTTACGGAAAAACCGCCAAGACCCTGAACATTTTATAAACATATCTGATAAAGAATTCAAGGAGGGCACTGACCTTCAGAAGTAATGGATACAGTGTATCTGCAAACAGTTAACAGGGGCTGCTCTACAGTGGTGGAGGAAATACAGGAAGTTCATGACCTATTGGCAGGAATTCAAAATCCAACTTTGTCGTACGTTTGCAGGCAAAAATTCCATAACCAATCTCATGGCAGAAAGGCACAAGTATATGTGCATATCACCACCCAAATAAAATGAGACGGAAGGTGTACCAAATTAAATGAGGCGGAAGGTGTACACATGACAAACTTCAGCTACCTGCATTACAGACCACACACTGAATGCCATGAACTACCACTATAACTGAATCAGAGAAAAGGAAAGCGAGATTGAACTGGACCGATTAGAACAAGAAAAATACGCTAACGTCAAATCTGTTCCCATCCATCATGTTACAAAGTGAAACACACCCAATACTGCCAACATGAAAGTCACCAAGGAAGAAGTCATCCCGCTCGTACCCAAATATTGGCACAGCCAGGGAAGGCACCTCCACCAGAATTTCCCTGTTCCCTGTCATCGGGGCTCAGATAGCCTTGAAAGCCAGCGAGAAAAGCCTCATGCAAACTATAACAGAACCACAGCCCACATTCCATGACCCCAAATTATCTACTATTAGCAACATTTTGCACAGCAACCACCTTACACCTAAACAAAGAAGACAATAACTGTAACACAACAGCAGGGAAAATCAAATCAAAAACTAGGTTCAAAATTAAATATAGATAGAATAGATAGAATAATTGTGCTATCCAGCATGATGACTTCAAGGTCCTAAGAGACCAAATTTTTTGTATCTTCACATCTGGGGGAAGATGTAATCCTTGGACAGCAGTGGCTTGTAGAGCAAAATTACATAATTGACAGAGGGCAACGCCACCTCTATACAGGCAATTGTGACTGAACAGTTATAACTTGGGAACGCAGTTATCCTCACTGGCTACATAGGAAAGTTCTATTAACATATAGACAATGTAATCACATACTTGAGATCATGGTAAGAGCATCAAATATGTTTTCAGTATGTCACCAAGCAGTTTGAACTGCACTGGGTTCACTTGCCTTCTTGAGAAACTAAACTTCAGAAAACCAGTTTTGAGTACCTAGGGCACATTCAGAAGTTCCAACAAATTGCATTAGTCCTAAACTTTCTCTCTGCCTCTGCAACTGGCTGAGAAACTTTAATATGTGGCTTTCCTCATGGCACCTTTTAATGAAATGCCTGGAAAATTGTAGGATAGAAATAGGCTGACAGACAATAAGAAGCTTTCAAACAATTCAAAAGGAGTTATAACTACCTCACAATAATGCACCACCCAGTACCCAAACTACTCCTTATCCTAAAGACATAAGACAGATGCCTGTGAAATGGGAATGGGGGCAGTACTGTAACAAGAGGCTTCAAGAAGCCACTCGCATCTCTTAGTCTAAGCCAGCAACCATGCAAAATCAAAATGAATGGTGCTACCATATAAATAAGCAGGAGTGCTTGGCAATCATTTGGGCACTCTGAAAATACCAGTATTACCTGAAGGATAGGCACTTTATCCTACGAACTGACAACAAAGTGCTAACGTGGCTCATGAACACCAAAAATGAGAAACCAAAGTTAGCGAGGTGAGTCTTCTCCTTGATGGAGTCCTTTACCACTGAAGATTGTCCAAGAAGAAAAAATGACCTCCCAGATGCCTCATCTTACAGATTCCTACGGAGACAGTTCACAAACCCAAGGATTGGAAGATGATGTTGCTACTTTCTCCTCCCCTTCCTCCCAAATGACAGACCTGGTAGTAATCCAACAGCTCCATTTCCAAGAAAGCAAAATAGGTCATACAAGAGCAGCAGCAAATGCATCCAGAGATACAGTGTTTCATGTCTTGACACTATGGAAAATAGAGACTAGATAAAGGTATGGTCTGGGTCCGACCTCATAAGTGAACGAAGGATTGGAAGATTTGAGTCCAGTATTCCCTTCACTGCAGTATATGCGAACATCACAAACACTCATGTAGGTGAGCCTGGGATCCAAGATACTATAAGAGCCATGAAACACTGCTGTAGATGGAAATAAATAACATGTGATATATGTGCACATGTAGACAATGCCAATTATGTGCCCAACACAAGGCTTACCTTTACCTGCACCTGAAGGTATGGTCCACCCATGGCATCGTAAAACTGTCTGGACACACATTGTAGTAGCTGCCACGAGGCCCCTATTACTGCAGTCCCCAAGGAAAGAGGTTATCACAGACCACTTTCCCAGATGGTTGGCCACNATCACAGACCACTTTCACAGATGGTTGGCCACACATTCCCCATGCCCATACCAGGAAGTTTTTACTACTATCAAAATCATACAAAATAAATGAGGGGGAAGTATTTCCCAGGTGAGGCTACCCAAAGTGCAATTTACCTATTACGGGACCCAATTTACAGACCCAAGCTTGTAACAAGTGTAGAGCAGAGAGCTGGATGATGCCTGTCTAACTGCCCCAGGCCAAACCAACAGAGCGAAGAAATTAGGAAATAAAGGAAGGTCTCTGCCTCAGTATACGTAAAAACCACATAGAATGGGAAAGCCATATTCTAGAAGTTCTGTTTACGCTATTCTGCAGACATAATGAAGCCATTAGAACCTCCCCAAGCCAACTGCTCCTGGTGTGGAACCTGAGACATCAAGAATGGAAATGGAAATGGAAAGAGGACCCCACAACCGTACCAACTGCTGAGATAACACTTTGAGAGGTCCAAAAATGCCTGGATGGTGAGGCAGGTAAAGAGGGCAACGGAACTCATCTGCCAGAGTTCAGTGAAGCAATGGTTTAAAGCCTTCCCTAAGACGAAAAAGCGGAAAATTTTACCAGGGTGCCCAACAAACAAGGATTAACAAAAAAAATCCCCGACTTTCCCAAGTTTTCCAGTTGAAAATAAAATTTTCTAGAAGAAAAGGACAACAATATAGAACTTGTACAAAACTTTCACTAATTTCCAAATCTTACAAAATACAGATAAAAATAATAAACGTATCACCACGTATTTTACATATTAATGACATCATCTTCATGTGACTCAGAACAGCCAGTTTGTCCATATTACTGAGTTTACCCTAGAGTTTTACACAATTCACAAAACACTTAACATTTATCACCTGGAACTTCCAAGCACCAAAAAATTTCTGGGTTGAGTGCCCACGTAGGATTAAATACTGTTTTCTTATAATTAGAAAATAGGGTGGCCCAATACTTTAATGTAGCTACACTTACAAAAAACATTAATTGTTCACTATTGGTTCCATGTCTAGTCAAAGACTGAAACAACTGCTTATTTCTTAATAAATCCATACAGGGGTTGGACAAAATAACATGAACAACCTGATATAAACACTTCATTTCCGGAGTTTGTTTTACGACTTATCTGTGGTGCACGGATGTTGTCTTTTGTTTTCCCCTTGTACTATAAACTTTCTGGAAGTGTGCTACGCCACCATTACGTCTTCCACACATTGACATGTTACAACACGGGGTTTCCTGCATGTTACACTTCCACCCCGAGTTTTTTTGTGGGTATGAGAGAGATTTCCTAGCATAAACTAGTCACTTTCTGGGATTGGAAGACTGCATTCAGCTTTTACCAGCTGGTTGCAGTTGGTAGTATTGCAAGTCTCGCAGCTCGCATCACGCCTGTTGTTTGCCATTGGTAGTTGGGGGAGAGGGGTGCAGTATGTTGCCATGCCCTCTCCTGTTCCGCTGTCCTGCGAGCTCTCAAAGGGCCGTATTCTCCAACTTCTTTCTTCTTGGAGACGCGTGTCTACGATAATCTGCACTATACAAGTGTTCTGTCCAAAACCTTACTCACTGATTTATTCCAATCACCAGGAGCAGGCAAGGCTTGCGTGGCCTGACTGAAATTTAATAGCCAGCTAACCGTAGCATATGGTCCCAAAACCTGGCCAAAAATATTTTATGCCACTAACAGCTACAGAACATCATTTTGTTTAAATTGTGGAGTGAAAAATAATAAGACAACGATTTAGTATTAAAACAAAGCATTTATTCGTCACTACTACTATATTCTAAAATATTTACATTTATAAGGTCACTTTCTGATAACAGATTTTGAACATCAGATGATAATGGCTTTTTTTCATATGTGAAAAGCATCGAATCCCTGTAATTAGAGGGTCTGAAGTTAAAAGCAGTCTTTGCTGGACAGCTTTTGCTTTACATCAGGTAGCAGTGGATCATCTTCAGCATAATTACTTATAATATATTTCTCTATAAATTGAAGCTTTCCATCAAATGTTGACTAATTTGACCTTTGTATAATGATATATAATGCATTTCGAGTCTTAGACCTTAATCCAGAAGGCCCTGTAAAAAAAAAACAAAACAAAAAAAAAACTAAATATTAATAAAAAAAAATTGTAAAAAAAAAGGGGGACGGTTTCGGGCGGCTGTTTTTTTTATAACTGTTTTGGGTACTAAATACTTTATGTTATACAATAGTTTTCAGAGCTTAGAAATGTTCAAAAGTATAACAAAACCCTTAGTAAATATTTTAAAGTACACATATATCAAACAGTTGAACACACCTATGTTGTCAGCCGTGCTGACTGAAATTTGCTAGATTTTCATTACATAAAAGTATTGTTACATAAAGTACATACCTGGGTTAAAAGAATCCATCACAAAAACAACCAGTAAATTGTTTATGCATAAAACCACAAGAGTTTATAAAAATACTAAAATCTGAGCACATCGACAAATCACACAACACTCTAAACGAAGGGTAACTTCCGACTGAGAATGTGGCGCGGTGAATTGCGCTAGCGCCTTGCGGTTTTCACCCTTTGTTGCTGTAGCTACCTGGCTTTTCGAAGAAACCTAACAAAGGGGTGGGAACCGGTTTAAAAAAAACATTATTGGCCAGGTTTATAGGTCAAATACCATACTGTGCGTAGGTAAACTAATCCTTACAAGAAAGGCTCTTAAAAGAGCTGGTTGCACTAGTTTATGCTGGCACTCATAAGTTCACAACAACACGTATAACTGAGCTGTGGTCTCTAGTTGGAGTTGCAGAGCTCTTTAGAACACATCCGTCCACTCCAGGTGCTACGTCGACCTCATCCTCTTGACTCTGCAATACTGGCTCTGCTGCCTAGGCGAAGCATCTAGCTCTTATAAACTCTGACTTATGAAGGGTTGCTTCCCGATTAGCTGGGTTCATCAGCCAATCATTGACCAGCTTCCTGCTGATTGGTTGGGGTGGTGGGCCAATCCTGACAAGTTTGTGGTTGCTGCCCTTGAGTCACACCGTCTTGAGTCATTGAGGTACAGACTGGAAAATATTCTATAAAGTACTATTGAAAAATATCCCCAGGTACCAAGATGATTACTCAGATGATCTACACACCAGAGCTGAACAAGTCACAAAGTTGATTAAAGACACCTGTATTGCTACCTTAAGAACTTCTAAACAAATGGCGGGATGAAAAGTTAGATTAAATGAAGAAGAGAGTCAGAAAAACTCGAAGGCTTAAGAAAAACAGTAGAACACTTGCACTTATATTTCAAATGGTAGAATTATACTGTTGACAAAGAACGACTTAACACTTCTAAAGGAGAAGAAGAAAGAGTTATGGAGGAGCTTGTGATGGTTGTTACATTGTTTGATAACACCTACACATCAGGAATTGTATTAAGAGCTATACTACGTGGGGACGGAGACCTACATAGAAGTCACATTTACCAGTGTGGTGACTCAAGTGGGTCCTGTTTATTGGTGTTGCTGCTTGGCAGAGTGCTGAAACACATGTGTGGTGTGGAGCCATGTACTGTCTCCTTGAAACATCACTACTTCCCCTCCTTTCCCCTCTGCTGGAAATTGCTGTTGGCATGTGTGGTGTATGCGACGTCACGAAGAGACCACCTTCCATGTTGTAGACCCAAGGAATATGTTTACTGACCTTCCAGAGAGTTATTGTGTTTTTACTTTCCAAAATTCTGGTAATGTTAGTTATAAACTTTAATATTGTTGAATTATTTGCAACTGCTTAATGCCTACCAATACTGGCAAACTTAGGAAAAAATTTTTGCAAATAAATTCTACATTAACATTACAACAAAAGAGAGAAAAACTTAATTAACTTTATAGACAAAACATTTATTAAATTATATTCCCTGTACAGAAGAACCATACAACATAGCTTTAAAAGACCCAGTCTTTATAACCCACCCCAAATAACTGTTGAACACGTTNACTTTATAGACAAAACATTTATTAAATTATATTCCCTGTACAGAAGAACCATACAACATAGCTTTAAAAGACCCAGTATTTATAACCCACCCCAAATAACTGTTGAACACGTTAAAAAAAAAAAACTAATAATTCGATGAACAGACAAGTGCAACCTAATTTTCCATAAAATAAATATTGAAAACTTTTTTTAAATTCTCTCTTACTTCTATACTAATTGTACTTTTATTACCTCAGTTATTATTGTTATTGTAGAACATTCAAATTATAAAATACTTGTTAGGTACTATAATTATATATAACAAGTTTCTCTTAATTATAACTGTTAGAATTGTGTGTGCACGTGATTGCATACATATTTTTTTTTGGGATTTTGTGTTTGTTTGCGATTGTTGTTTGTAAGTGGCCTTTAAAACGTTATTAAATAATGAATTACCATTTTTTTTCACAATGGTCAGTGGTATCACTATTACTTTCCTGGGAAAGTCCTGTATGCATAAACTAATAACAGAGTTTGTCTGACAAATTTGTGTTTTTATTTTAACTGAACTTGTGGCACATGACGACGCATGAAAAATAATCCAGATAGCAGCACTGTAAATTTTGAAGAATTACGGCATTTTAAATTTCCATGCATATATAAATATATGTATAAAATTCTATCATTTTAGAATCAATAATCAACTCTGCTTAGTACCAGAAGTACCTAAACTTTATTGGTATTAACCCTGTCAAGCAGAAAAAGGTGCTGATGTTGCAACATCTTTGCTTCTCTGCAATACAGTGGGTGGAAAGGGGTTTGCTCACCAGAACATCCATTGGTCTAGGGCATGCTTAGAACTCAGGGTTAGTTGCCAAGAACATTTAAGACTGTTCCACTGGGTTTAAAGAATTCTTGTTGCTGTGTAGTAATATAATCCTTTCTCTTCTATCATGTCCACTGAAAAGAATAAATAATAATTAATTTTCCTTACTGCCCTGTTTTTTTTTTAATTTCAATGATTTTTGCACCACGTGACTTGCGTTTCAGATGTATAAAATGATTAATATACAAAATTTTTAGTCTTAACACGTTTAAATGTTTGCCTTTCAAGATAAAATATATATTCATGCATACATACAGAGATAAATTTTATTTGTGATATCTAAAGGCCTTGAAATTGCATGAAAATTATTTCAGATGAAAACAATCAATAATTCCAATTATAAACAAAACAATATGTCAATTTTACATGTAAACGTACAAAAAAATTAAAACAAGTTCATAACGTTATGTATTTACAATTTGCATGGTACTGATCCATGGACATGATAAATTTGTAGAAACTTTTTCTACTTCTGAATGGTAAAATTTGTAGTACAGTAGAGGACCCCTCAACCGGAATCGTTGGGGGAAGGGCTATTCCGGTTGTGGGAAAATTCCGGTTGTGGGAAATGAGGGTGGGATGGTATGAAAAATAACACATTTTTAGTCTGAACTCATGTATATGTGGCACATAATTTTAACTTAAGAAATCAATGAGTGTAAATTATGAGTTTTATCCTTAAAGTTACAAAACCATTAAAAAAAAACACTACGTACTGTTTATGAAATGTGAGTCATAAAACTCCCGGCTCTGCTTTAATGATTTTCTTTCTCAACCTAGTAGCAGGGTTTTTTATCTCTCCGCGTGTGTGTCTGCCCAAGTAAGCAAGATCTGGATATCATGTTACTGTTTGAGTTGACGTGCATCTGATAAAACTTCCCGAAGTATGGTCAATTCCGTTGAAAGTCTTTTCCCTTACTGCATGGCACGTCGGCACAACATACATTTACAAGAGCGGGGCTGACGTATTATAGACCAAGTTCACAAAGTACCGTATTTCGGCATCTAGGCTGCACATTTTTACAAAAAAAATGACAAAAAGTGGGGTGCGGCTTATTTACGAGATATTGGCATAAAAAATTTCCTCCCCCCAAACCATGTTCAGAAATTTGCAAACAAACAATATGCTCTAATGTTTTAACTTAGTTTCTAGGAAGTTGAAAAAATAATAATAAATGAATAGCTCATCACTTGTGTTTAAACGCGTATGGGTGGCACCATACTTTATTTTTATTAGCCTTTGCTTTGTATCACCTACAACCACCATCCAGCTTGCACGTTTCCTTTCTCTTTTTTCTTTCACCCTCTCGCTTGGCGTCCTACCTTTCCACCACCCCCTTCCCAAGGCCGCAACCGCAGCCACCCAGCACCAAGCAAGCTTGCTCGCTCCCTTTCTCCCTTCTCCATCCTTGCTCCTCTTTTTTGTTTGTCACGCTGTCTCTCTCTCTCTGGTGGAATGAGACAGCCAGCAACAGCTGTGTGTGTGTGTCGCCGCACATACTACATGCACCATACCATTGTCTGCGCGGCAACAGCCGGCTGAGCTGGCAGGCTATGCACGGCGCACATGTTCTGCAATTTAAATGCAGTGTTGAGGCATTTTGGCATAAATACAAAAGTTTTATTTACGTGGAATACTGTGCTGTTGTGACTTTTCAGCAGGCGGAGGCCAGGCGGTGCGGCAACAATAACATTCAACGGCAAATTTATTAGTTTGACGTTGCCATAGTTTGCTGTTGCCGCACTAGCAAGATGAGGCCCGGCAATATTTACGGGAATACAAAAATTCAGTGCGGCCTATACTTGAAATATTAATTATCTCTTATCTTTCATCAAAAACTTCTGGTGCAGTCTATACACGCCAAAATACGGTACATGTACACTTAACACGTTAGAACACAAAATTCTGAAAGTCACATCGCTAAAACCAACGGCATGTGCCGCACATTTCCATTAGTCACTGCTACTTGTGTCATTATGCAGCGTAGCTGTAGCTGTGCCACTTGGGCCGGCTGTCTCTTCATCATGCAGCTTGGGCATGTACAGTCTGATGTGAGCAACGAAAGACCTCTTGCGAGCGCGGGAAAGTTATGGCACTACTTTGCGACGTTAGAATTTTTTTGGAAAATTAGTTCCGGATAAGGGAAGTTCCGTTTGAGGGAAATCCGGTTAAGGGGTGCTCTACTGTATAACAATGCAAAAATATGAAATTTTTAATGAACTGTTCTTTAATCTTGACAGACAACCAAAAAATATAATTTAATGGTGCAACTTGGTTTTGCAGAATTTATGTCAGTGACACTGATTTGTATAATATTGTAGATTTAATATTTTTATCATTTCATATATTAGAAAAGCTTTACATAAGTAAAAGGTTTAGCATCCTTTTATATAAGAATCTAATTATAAGAATACTGACTTCACCATAATTGAAAATAGTAATACAATCTGCATATGACACATTTGTGTATAAATTAATATATTATGTGATTTTGAAAGATTAGAATTAACAAGGTAAGAAAAACACTGCAAACCTGGTAAAATAAACTGTTTGTTACATTTTATGCAGTGACATTACAACAAAAAGCAATTTAATTTTTATTTCATAATTACATATAATTTTTTTATTTTTAATGGTTTCTATGTACAGAGAATTTCAGTAACGCAATGCACATGTTATATCAAAATATGGAAATGGAAATTTCCAAACTGACTGAAACCCATGAAATAAAATTTTATATGTACTTTTACCTGTTTTGTCCCAATGATTTTCATGGACCAATCAGAAAAGTTAAAGCATTTGCCTGCTGTAGCTAGCACACTGGTCAAAAACATAAAAGGTGAATTATTGATGCTGGTTTGAGTTAAATAACCTATTGCAATGGCAATCAGTTTAAATGTATATATCTTAAACATTGCCAAGGCTCTAAAAATAATTATTGAATCTCCAAAAAATTTTGATGCTGCCTACCATTTATATCAGGATCCTTTTCTTATTTAGGATACAAACATAATTATCATACAATTATTTACTACACGACCCTTCATAATCTCACTCATTGATGGTTAGCTTGAAAGTGCATTAAGCCAATATAATTTTGTAACTGTCATAATTCTGTTTCACTGACTTTAATGCTGAAATCTGCAGAAAATTCAATAAGAGCCCATTATAATATATAGTAGTTGCCACAATTAGCAACATTATTATATTGTGGTTTTAAAATCTGATACAACATTCACAATAATTAAGTTGGAAATTTTATTTAGCAATAATATATTAAGTCTTAACATTAAAAAAAAATTAGAACCATATCTTTGGAATGGCGGGTGACAGATTATACTCCCCTCTTCAAAAATTCTTAAACTCTTCAGTTTGGAAAAAAATGTGTATGATTCTTAGCTGAACAGTATTACTGTTACTTCACGAATCTGGAAAATTTGGAAACCATATTTTGATATATCATAAATTCAGTATACCAAATGGACTACAAGACAGAATTTCATTCATAAGAATGTTGTTTTAAGAGTCACCTATAAATGATCATAAACAATGCATGCTGACATGAGTCACTGCCTGCCAGCATTACCTTCCCTATTACAGGCAAGTTTCCAGGCATCCTTGAATTTACTTTAGATGAAGGGCAAGTTTCATGTGCTGTGGTGTAGACATATTTCCAGTTAACCATATAATAATCCATGATTGGCCAGGTATAGCATGCAAAATTTTCTCCCAATCAAACTATTTTGTGTACAAAATTCACATCCAAGTCCCAACAGCCTCTAAGACTATCTCTCAGATGCATAAAAAGGCAGGAATTCTTAAAGATTGTTTTTTGTATTTTTACAATATGTGTGAACCTCAGGTGTTGCGATGTTTCTACAAGTTTTCTCCATACGTCAAGAGCTTTATGTTAGGGTATTACTTTACCTCCTTTCAATTACATTTTAAAAATGATACAGGAAACAGAAAACACAAGAATTTAGAGGGTGGTAATCATGNGAGAAAGAGATATACATACAGTCAAGTTTTTACATGGTTGCACGGTCGCGACATTTTGCTGGCCGGGCCAGCTTTTTCAGGCGGCAGTTGGTGGTACACTGCAGTCTGTTGAGTGGTGGTTGGCGAACTAGGGTAAGGCTGGAAATTTTAAATGTGGTGGAGGGGTTTTATCTTATATTTAAGCCAGGTGTCTATCTGGATTTGATGACATATTGGTGGGCCAGTTCCTAGCATCGCATTTCTGCACTATTATTAGAATGTGGTAGGGCCCTCTCCACACTTGTGGTGTAACAGGAGTCAAAGTTCTGGTTGTGAGATGCTGCATGTGTTGCAACTGGCTTCTCCTGTAAATTTACATTTACTCCAGATATGGCTTGTTTGGTGTCCACTCTATAGCCATTGATTCTTTGTCTGGAGTGTTGGTGGTAAGGCCAATATACTCTGCATTGCAGTGAATGCACTGTAGCTGGTAGAGGAGATTTTCTGTTGCACAGTTGTAGCTGCCTTGGATAGAATAAGTCTGGTTGGTGAGCCTGCTGTAGAAGGGGGTGGAAGATTGGTGCATAGCATAAGAGCTACAACATGGGCTATTGCAAAGATGAAAACACCTAGGGGTGGTGATATTACTGACTGCGGCATTGGGTGGCAATTTGGAGAGTACCAGTTTGTTTTTTGTTTGAAGACCAATTTGGGTGGTTCGAAGAACAATTTAGCTCTGTGGGAAGATTACATGGAAGAGATTTTTTTGGCATGGAATAGATGCTAGCTCTCAAAATCTAGGTATTGAAGGTAGTTGGCAGGTTTAATGTGAACAGCTGTTTCAATTTTGCCACTGTGAAAGGCTATTTCCACATCCATAAATATGATGCATAATTTTGAATAGGTTCAGGTGAACTTAAGCAGGCTGTACAATAAAGGTTGTTGAGGAATTGAATGAGACTGTCCTCAGTTAAATCAAAGATAATGAAGATGATGTCTATAAAACACATCCAGCAGTGTGGCTGAATAGGCTGGTGGCTCAGAGAGTTTTGCTTTATTTTACTCATAAACACATGGCGTAAGAGGGAGCCTGTTACAAAATGTGGCAGTGGTGGTTTGAAGTGAGCAAGCTGCCCAGTGCCAGAGTCTGCCCTGCACGCAACGTGTTATGCCTCTTTTTGGTTTTCAAGTTTGGATTCGTTTGGAATTGACTGTATTGATAGTTGACTGCTTACTTATACTGTGTTTATTGGATTATCATATTTGTTATGTTTTTGGGTTTTTGTTTTGTGCTTTTGACTTATTGATGACCCGTTCATGCACAATATGTGTATAGTTCCACTCGTGTGCATTTACAAGAAGCTAAAACCAATCTTATAACAGGAATTTCACAAAACTTATCCAGAAGCCAAACACAGCATGCACAATAACTGACATTGTGAAACTGCATGACCGAAACTGATATTCCACATTTATTTAGTATAATATAAGACTGGTTAAATTTGATGTGGAATAAAAATATCTACAGAGTAGGAATTAACTTCGTCTTATTTGCATAATCAAAAATGCTAGATATAACTAACAAATACATTATAAAATTGATGATAGTAAGCTCTACTGTAGGTGTAATGTTTGTCAGATAAAGTTTGACAATAGAGACAATATACAGACATCATGAACATGATGTTAAGTTATTATGATAGTATGATTGGACTGTGTCCATTGCTGACCATCAGACTAAATACTAAATAAAAATTGCACACACAGAACACAGCAAGAAAAAAAAAAATTTTACAACACTAATAAGGAAAAGCTTTTCCCTTGTCAATAGAAAATAAACATGTATATAATTAAAATTACAAAAATATGTACAAAAAATGTATTATTATCAAACAGGACAGACAACAAAGCAAACCAAAATAAAAGACAACACTATGATGAAAACGAAAACACCATACAAGTGAACAAAACAGTGAAGAAACAATATCAGCGGACACAGCTGTACAATAAAAACTCAAAACACACAAAAATAGGGCAGAAACCACTATTAAACACAAGTCAGGACAAAGTATTCCTTGTCAGATTATAAAACCAAATAATTCAACACTACGAACAACACAGGAACCATGCAAATAACCAGAGAAAAGAATAGATAAACAAAAAGAGAGGACACAGGACGATGACTTCCAGTGTCTCACCTGAAGAAGGGGACAGATTCCAGGCCCCGAAACATCGTGAAGACTTATAATAATTTTTTTGTGCAGAGGCATTCCTGATTAAAGAGGTGCGGTTGTATCGCTGGGTTGTTCCCGGTGAATGCATGGACGACATCTAGAAGTGTGTTGTGGTGCTTCTCTGTCTAGAGATGACCATTTGCATGGGCCGCAGAAGACAGACGGCTAGAAGAGTTGCTTCGCCAAGTCAGATCGGATGAGGCCAACCTGTGAGACAGTCGTTTTGCCCACTCAAGGGCCAAACAGCATGCAGTCCTGCCAATTACAAGGGCAACTAGAGGATGGTGCAGCTGTGGTATCAAATTGAGCACACATGAATGCACNATGCAGTCCTGCCAATTACAAGGGCAACTAGAGGATGGTGCAGCTGTGGTATCAAATTGAGCACACATGAATGCACTCTCACCCCCAAAGATGAATGCAGCTCACCAAGGCAGAGGATGACAACCAGCATGGCAGAGAGGAAGTGAAGCCATAACAGAACCACCCAGGATGTATGATTGACCCCCTCAGTGCCATACCTGTCATCTACCAGCATTCCATTGGTACCAGAACTGCACGACCATAAATCCAGAGATGCTGGCAAATAAGACACCAGAACTCCCATCCATGTCAGTAAACACCCGATAGAAGGAGTTGGGTAGCAGAGACCCCTTCCCTGCTGAAAAACCATCCCAGTCCCTAGAGAAGACCTGCCCTAACTGGGGTGCATGGGCAGTATGAAGACCTAGTCCAAGTCCCCGGTACAAATAAATGGACGGCATACATATAGCCTAATTGACAGCTGCCACACACTATTGCTGCCAACCTGGTACCAGGCAAACAGCAAACCCAAAAGACATGCCAACTATAGCTGGCCGCTCAGGGCAGCAACAGAAACACTCTGGGCCAGGTGAACCTCAAGCTTGTGGTAAGGAACTAGATCTCCATGACGATGGCCCTGGTTGTTGAAGATCTGCTGGATGATCTCATCCTGGGTCAACTATGGGTATGGGAGAATAATGCCATCATCAAGGTAAAGGGCGGCAAACTACATGTAGGTGTGCATGCATGACGAACCCTGTGTGAGGTACACCAATCAGTCCCAGAGGCCCAGACCCCACCCATCAGCCTGTCTGACTTGCACCATGGCGTACCTGGCAAACATTAGACTTTGATTCAAAGTGGACTAGATCATCAGGAGGCAGTCTTTGTCACTGCAGACTCCTTCTGGCAGATCACCATGGCAGAGCACACAATTCCCACAAACCACACGACCCCATACACATGCACCAGCAACACTCTGGACCAGGTGAGTCTCACGCTCAGGGTAGGGAACTAGAGGTCATGACCATGGCCCTGGTTGTGAAAGCAGAACGCCACCATTGAAGTAAGGGGCTGCAACATGTGGGTATGCATGCACGACTAATCCTTTATGGGGTGCATCAACCAGTCCCGAAGGCCCGGAGTCCACCCATCAGGCTATCCAACCCGCACTACCGCATACCTGCAGAACATCAGGCTCTATTTCAAAGTGCACTAGATCACCAGGGGGACTTATTGCCACCACAGACCACCTCTGGAAACTCATCATGGCCGAGCATGCAGTTCCCACTGAGCCACATGCCTCATGTAACATGTGACTGTTCACTCAAGGTGATGCTGCCTGGAAGGCCATCCTGAAGCAAGGAGGAGATGCTCAGGAATAGTGTCATACAAGCTAGTATCAGTCCATATAGCTTTATTATGGTGCTGACAGAGGAAAAAGACGGCTTCTTGAGGTTCTGTGTGAAATTCAAGCATATCATCAACATCACTGATATGCTAGCAGGCCTGGGAAAGACCAAAGGATTCAGCTGCCTAGACCTGAAAAGTGGATACTGGCTGGCTGGCAGGCAGGCACCCATCAGGCTGGAGGATCATCTGAAGATTGCATTTACGACTCCCATTGGCATACACTTTCAATTCTGCACCATGGCATTTGGAGTGGAGCGAAGAGTTTGGTGGCTCTTAACATTGGAGTTTTGAGAGCAGACAAGGGTAGAACAACGTAATCATGCAGTGGTGCCAAAATGCAAGGTTGGGGGGAATAAGAGATCCCAGAGAAACCCTGCAGACCAGCAGCATTGTCTGGTACGATTTCCAACATGTGAAAATTCGTGAGCGATCCCACTGGGAATAGAACATGGTTTGCCGTGGTGGGAGGTGAGTGCTAGTCACTGTGCCACAACAGCCCCCATTCCGTTTGAGCTGCAGGATTCCCCTTCCACATTTCGGACCCTAATGGTACGGATGTTAGACGACTACATTAGCCAGTTTGCAAAAGCACATTTTGATGATGTAATTGTCTGGTTGGATATGTGGCAGGACCCTGCCCACCACCTTCCATTGGTATTGTAACAAACAGGAACACACTACTTCCTCTGTGCCCCAAAGAAGTGTCACTTACCTGGGAGATAATGTGAATTCTAATGGCATTCGGTCATGTAAACAGAAACTGTAAGCAAATAAAGAACTACTATGGACTTGTAAGCATTTCCAGAAGTTTATGGGCTTAATTAACTGGTTGTGGCCACACCGATGATTGACCTGCTGTCCCCTGCCTCCAATATAGTTGGACCCCTGTGTCACAGTGTGTGTTCGAGCAGGTGAAGCACCTTTTCCACAACTGCCACACACTATCCAGACTTGACCCTGACCGCCACATCTATGTGCAGATGGATGCCAAGTAAAGAGGGTGTTGGAGCTGAGCTGTGCCAGGAAAGAGACATGGAGAGTGGAGCGTGGTGAAGTATGCGAGAGCCAAGTTTGGCCCAGTGGAAAGAAAATACCATGTACATGAGCAAGAGTGACTCTGTCAAGGTGTGGGCTCATAAGAGGTATGAAACCCACCTGGAGGGGAGGTTGTTCACCCTGGATGGACAGCTAATACCTCAAGTGGTTGGGTGAAATACAGGGCTGCTGGTCTAAGCTTATGCATTGGGCGCTGCAGATCCAAGTGTTCTAATTCACAATGGAATATGTCACCAGGAGGAACAACCAAATAGCAGATGAGCTATCAAGGAAGTTGGACCACGAGAAGTTTGTGGTTGATGAAGGATGGGATGAGCACTGCTGCCACTCCACTGCCCGCACTGGAACTGGGACCAGAACTCGGAGACAAAACTGTATACAAATTGCAAGGTCAAGGAGGAAAAGCCAAACCCATATGAGCCCCAGCTATGCGATTTGTTGGCACAAGTGCTGGTGGCCGGCACATAAAGCTGACGAGGTGGTGGCCCGTTGAGCAACAGAATACACCCACCCAGGCAAGAGGCCATCAACCGGAGGCAAACTAGGCAGTCACAAGAGGGGGCAAGGCTAGCAATCATAGGCCAATTCAATCACCATGCCTTGGCTGGTGATCTGGATCAGACACAGACCAGAATAGCCATTTGGGCACATTTCCACTGGCCGGAACTTGCGAGGGATGTGAGGTCGGTGGTGCAGGACTGCCTGCACTGCCAACACTACAAGGCCCGCCACCACAACAGTGACAAAAAGCAACAACCAAGTTAACTAATAAGGCTATTTGATATTTGAGTATGAGGTGTTGGATGAACACAATGGCGAAAGTGCTTCCTGCTGGTGGTGATGGATACATTCTCAAGGTGGGAGGTAGCCTACACACTGAGCAACATATGTGCCACCACTATCGCTGAGAAATTGAAGACAAGAGTTTTTCATGAGATGGGACTATCCAGAAAACTTGCTGATGGACAATGGAGCTCAGTTTTCTGGATGCCAGTGGAGGGAGGTCTGTACAAGTTTGCAGTTAGAACACCATATGACCCAAGCATACCATCCAAGAGCAAACCTCACAGAGTGCAGAAACCAGGAATTAAAGGTAAACATGTGACTCCATGTCGAAAACGATCACACCAGCCCTATTGTGTCCATAGGCAGGTGAATGACACTACCGATTTCTCACCTGCCATTCTGATATATGATAGCAGAAACTCTCTGCTGCAAGGGCAAAGTGACCTAGAAGACAAGCCCCAGGCCGAGCATCCTGACTAGAGGATATCAGACAGGAAGCCCCGATGAACCAGCAGCATTACCAAGCATAAATCACTCTTACAGCAAAGAAATTAGCCACAAGACTGTGACTGGAAGACTTAAGTGTATGTGTCCAAGAACACACAGTCTGCACTTTTGGGCAGGCTTTGCCCCTAAGTGGGCAAGGCCATTTCAAATTGTGCAGCAGCAGGGTACCAACTCTTAGATTGTGCGCACAGGTAGGCAGCACACCTGCAAGCGACACCAGAGGAACCTGCAATTGGCAGAGGAAGAGGTAAAGGTGGCCTAGAACGAGCCACCCATAACCCCTGGGGGCATATAGAGGAAGCAGAAGGGGAGGCCGCAAACCTGTGGATTATCAATCTATTCCAGCAGATCCCAACTGGGAACGAGGACCGCCCCCCCAAAAGCTCATCACTGAAGCTGGCTCAGACGGAATTCAAGCTGGGCAGTGAGGATGAAGAGCCATAGTGAGATTGGGAGGAACCCACCGCTTTACCTGAGTCACCTCATTGTCCACTACAGAGTATCTCACAGGAACCCACGACAATGGAGCTAGAGAGCAAAGGAGAAAAGAGAGGATAACCCACAGACCCATTCAAAATGTTGTGCCCCCCCTCCCCAAACCTATGCTATGTGAGGCAAACTGTACTGTCTCAGAGGAAGAGCTAGAGAGTGAGGATGAAGGAAAGCCCTGGGAGGGCTGCAAGGAACCAGATATCGTGATTGTAGCTGAGACAGATGAAAAACCGCAACCACAGTAGCCAGATGAGTGTGCCAGCACAGAAAATAAGATCAGATAAAAAACAAAAATAATAAGGCAGCTGTTCCGCTCAGAGAACAAGCCACCATGAGAAGGCCAAAGATGTCTGAGTGCACCAGAAGCTGCCCCCCAAGCATAGACTTATCGGCCCACAAAAGGGGCATAGACAGTTCAAACAGGGTGATTTCACACTCACCATACAATCTATGGATAATGGACAAGGCGAAGATTCAGATCCCCCCTGTAGCTGTTTGTAAAATCTTCTCAGAGCTGTGAGTGGTGCAGTAGAACATTTTTATATTGACCCCATTTATAGCAAGTTACCTTGTTGAATGCTGCACTGGATGTAGCGCATATCTAAAATATAAAATACATAAACCCTCCCTCCAGGTTAGCACTAGCCTATACCTATTTACTCTAAACAATTTTTTTTACAGAGACTGGTGCACCCGCGATGTGTTTGAACTTCCCGCTTCTACTATTTGTCGCTGTGACACTTGGACAATGTAATTTCTTCAAGCAACTCCTCAAAGCCTTGTCTCCCATCTCCTTGTTTCCCCTCCTTCCACTCCCATCTCACGCATGCGTCCTCTCCTCATCTAGCCAGCGATCGTAGGAGCTGTGTGTGAACTGAGTCTCTGAGACTTATTCTGAACTTCTACTACAGGCATGTAGCCACTTGATATTTAGTTGGTACTGTGTTCTGTGTGCCCACATCTCTGGGCAGGCTGAAATGCCAGACGTTCCTCGTTAGTACTTTACGTATTTTAAAATCCAAATTACCATTTGGGCCACCTGTCGTTTAAATTTCTGTGTGGCATTATGATTTAAAGTTAGGGTTTCTGTTTGTGTTTGGTACATGACCGGTCATGGGGGCAATATTACTCGTCAAGTTTCCCGCACAGGCAAATTGGGCCATAAGCAACTGCATTCCTTGATTGTGATAGCAAGTTTGAATTTCGACATGTCACTTAAATTTCTACTTTGTTACAGCTTGAATTTACCATGATTTCAGATTTAGCTCCTTGCTACAGCAAGTGTGAGCACTTGACATGTCACATTTATATTAACCTTCGTCTTGATCAGTACCATTCAGGGTTTGCAACCTTGCGTTCCGACACAATCATTTGCTGATCCAAACCCTGAATGAGGTAATTCTTGCTGTCATAACTTTCATTCACAACCTTTTTTACTTGCCCCATTTGATGTGGATCTCGAGGTCAGCAAATTTAATTCAAGCTGTTTGAGTTGGTCCTTATTTTCATGTCTTTGATCAGGAGACTACTTGCATCGGCAAATGTGATTTACACTTTTGATCATTTAATAAAATGTCAAGTCATTTAATGTCACTTATGTTACCTTGCTTATTTGTATAAGACTGATAATTGAATTGGATAAGTATTTACTGTATTGCCTGTGTCATTGCTGTTAAATAATATACTCTGCATTTTTAATTTATAATGATTATTAAAGTCATTACCAGAACATTACTCCTAAGAAGCAAACCATTTTCTTTCTTTTAACTTTAACCCCACATTGTTGCGCTGCTATTAACTTGTACTGTGGTATATCTCCACCCACCCTCCGCTTCTGAAGTGGCTGAATGTTACATGACTTTCATAGCATGTTTGTCATGCCATTGTGCTCTCCTTCACTTGCCTTCTCACTTTGCTTGCGTTATTATGACTTGAATTTCTCTTGGTTTTTGATTACTGTCTATTGACAACTTATTATTCTTAGTTTTATTGGACTCCAATTTGGTAATTATTTTTGCTTGATTTTGTAAATGACTGTTGATGAACCACACCTTCAATAGACACTTACAATTGTGTTAAAATGAGTGGAAAAAACCAGCTTGTCACACTATAAGTAGACTGTTTAAGATATAGTGAACACTTTTAATTAAATAAAGCCCCATTGAAGTTTCTTCTTTCTTCCGTTTGCATATCCACTACACAAGTCTGTTGTGTTAATTTAATAAATAAAAAAGCATCACATAATCACTGTTATGGTGAACAAAATGAACTAAAGAACACTTTGTTTTGAAAACATATATGTATAAAGTAATAGTAAAATAAGTAAAAATGTTTTTTGCATGTTGAAGTGTTTTGAAGTGACATGTGTATTTGATTTCAGTAGACTATTCCTAAAACTACATTTGCCCATGGTATTAAGATGGTAAATTATCTACAAATATATAAAAATGTCCACTGCAATGGTGTATCCATTAATATACATGCAAATAATTAATATTGAACATGCAAGCAGCCTATGGGTGTTGCTGTAGGCACCCGGCAAGGTTATTGATTCTGCACGTAGTCAGCTGCCAGCTGCCCTCCCGTCCCCCTGACCTGACCAGTGTGTGTGGAGTTACATTACTTCACAGCAATCTAACCTTGTTGACCACTATGTAGAATTTTAAAGTTAATAATTAACATTTAATTTTAAAACTTGCAATTTTTGAGACAGAAGAAAATAAATACAGTCATTAAAATAGTTTTATTTACTACCTTCAGTAATTAATTACAAAAACTTGGCACTTGCACAAAAGTTACAGGCGCTCTGTGCTTACAAATTATTTGGGGACAAAGAGGTTTTCTTGTACAACCTTTCACGATTATATCAGGTTATTCAGAAGACTTGTGTCTATTGAAATAAATATTTCAATAAAAATCCTCAGATTTTCCCTCAAGAAGACATTGAAACTGGACTTGGTGCCTGGTCGCAGTGTGATATTTAAACATTTATCATGACAATGGCAGGTGAAATGCATATTCCTGGAGTATCATTTTATTCGGAAGACATCTGACTATCGAATTAAATTCATATTCTATGCAAAGATAATGGTGAATTTACACCAGAGAATATTAAATATGGACTTTTATAATGCTTGGTAAAATCTTGCCCCGCTCTACGTTATTTACATTTTGGGAGACAAGGGGAGACTAAGCATGCCCTTCTTCCGTATCACTTTTTTAAGATGTCTGCCTATTAAAATAAATGTATATTTAATTTTAAAATGTGTAATTTTTTCACTATAGGCAATTGAACATGGACTTACAACACTTGGTAGAACTTTGTGCTGCTCACTGTTTTTTGTAATTTTGAAAGAAAAGGGGAGGCTATGTATAAATAAGCCTCTTGGGTATTTTTTTCAGAGGATTTCTAATAAAATTAATTTAAATTTAATTTTAAAAAGTGTCATTTTCACACTACAGATGACTGAACACTGACTTCATGCAAAAAATTGCAAATTTTTACATATAGGCGAGTCAAAATCGGTCTAAAATTTCCCAAAAATATTTACAACTACTTCTTTCCATAACGACAACTTTTATGGAAACCATATGGGGTCATTTTAGAAAGGTTCTAATGTACATTATTGTTCCAGGCATGCTGGTAAATGACCATGTGTCTACGCCTCAATGGCCTCTGCTGAGGGGAGCAATTTGATGCAGGGCACCAGCCCTGGCCAGTGTCCCCTTGAGGCCACCTTCGCCTCTGACACACAAACCAAGCACGCACTTTCAGTGGAGGCCAAGAGGAGAGGTCGCTTCATACTACCATTGGCCGCTACGCTCAGTCATCGCTGGAGTTCGACATGGCCAGGCGAGAGTTTAGTTCACCTCGGGTTTTCAAAGCTCTGCGATGATTTGACTGGTCTAATCATTCGGCCACATGGGCAAAGAAATGTAAGTGAAAAAATCTTGTGCATGTGCATGCACATGACCACACACAGGCGCCCAAAATTGTTCTATTTTATCTCCATCTTCACCTTGCTATTTTCACCTTTCCCCTTCCGAAATCTCAGTCAAACCCTCAACAGGCCACCGATTCCAGCTTGAAGGACCCGAGCTATGTCAAAATAAAATAATATAACATATATTAATTGAACAATTACATTCTGAATGCAATGAAACCAAAACTACTAATTAACAAAGTAAGTTGGAACAAAAAGAAGTAAAAAACCACACAAACTTATGATTAATTTTTGTTCTCATACATCTTCTGTGGTACTGATACTATAGGCATGGGCACAGAGCTTGGTAGGGGGGATAGGTGTGACGTGTCCCCTCAACATTTTTGGTGAGGGGATGGTCTCCCACTTTACACAGAAACAAATTTGTCAGGTTATTCTTTCCAACTGCTATTATGCTGCTATTCTTTCCAACTGCTATTATGCTGCTCGATACACAATGAAACACTACATGGCCTTTTAAGCTACTGAACTTGGTATTTTTTTGTCTTAACATTTTTCCTCTATGTTTGTAGCATTGAAAGTATGAAAAAATTTTTAGGTGACACTTTTGGCTCCCAATTGTGTTTAGGACTTAAAAGTTTGACATGACAACCAGGTACGGCATTACACAGGGGATATTATCTGACACATTCCATTAGGCATATATTTAGAATAGTTCCTTCCAACACTACAATATCTGGAAAAAAAAATGCCTTCCAACTGAGTTTATGTTGATATGGAATTTGTTGTAGAATTAGTTTTCTGCTTTAGTGTTCAACTGATACTTAGAATTAGCTATAGGATGTTAACTGTAAACTGAGCACATTTGAAAGCCCTGCTTAGGATTAACTCTTACTCTCATTTTGCATCCTTATTTCATATGTAAAATAAACATTGCCATGGGCCCATTACTTTATCCATACACCATCCAAGTGAAATGATGTAATTGTCAGGAATGAAAAATTTGTTATGAATGTGAAAATTTGTGCACTGATGTATATAAATAAAAAAATTAACATTTATTTTGCTAATTTTATTGGCTATAAATTGAAACAATACATTCACAATACAACAAGTATTAAGAACAATTTTTATTATTCACTGGGAGCCTGCATACCAGTGCGTATACGTAGTTATGGGCCATGATTATTTTCAAAAGTGCTCACTTCACTGTGAACAGCATTTATCTGTGGGACCATAATTAACTACGGATGAGTGCATTAAAAATTATTGTATAAAAAATTTCACATAACATTTTTTTACAATTTTTCCATTAGAAAAATTTTATTTTTCAATTTTGCGATTTTGTGCTGTGAAGTTCTTGAAAACTTCATTTCTGTTATATTCCCTTAAGCTACTTGAATCAGTAACTGGTTGCACTTTGTCCTATCGTGAGTTATTCAAAACACTTCCCTAACAGCAATCAAGTTATGCTTATCAGATTCCAACTATAGTAAACTTAAAATTGTTTGTGTAACTTAAAAGTTATGTAAAAGTGTTCTGTAATGTTTTTAATTAGACTCAGAGATTTTTTTCATATTATAGCACATTATATCATTCAGTTGTATCGCATGTGTAACTTCTGGTCATGAAAGCTATTAAGGTAAATTGTAATACTCATTTTGAATAAGAAGTGTGAGAAATTATAGCCTGTACTGAAGTAACGGAGCACCCAGTTTATGTAATAACAGTAAATATAGCTATTCCTTTTATGAGCTTCACTTTTTGCTGGAATAGGAATTAATAAAATATTTGGGGTGGGGGTGGGGGACTACTACTGACTGGCAATTACAGTATGTCAGGATCGAACTCAAGACCTTCCTAAAGCAAGGGTGGTACACTACTGTAACCATACCAAGCATACTTGCTGTTTACGTAGTAATTAGTTTCTATTAAATACATTTTTAAGAAAAATATTTAATTTACAGTTTAAGTGCAAGATGCCTAATTTTTGTATTAATAAAAATGTTTTGAGGGAATAAGTAAATATTTTGCAAGAGAAAATACTTTCCTAATTGCTGGTGCATTTTCACTCTCTTACATTACAACCTCTATTACATGGCATAAAGAAGGGGGGAGAGGGTAGAAGGGGAAAGGGGAGGGTGCGAGAGAGATAGAGAGAGAAAACATGAGGCGAGTTTATTGCTAAAGTTATTTGAAGCAAATGATGTATCTAAATGTGGGTCCTATTCACAATATTTACATAGTAATTTAAAAATAACGCATTACAGTGAACAACTTGAGACATGTTGAGGCTCATTTGACTATTGCTGTGAACATGGTGACGTGTGAATGTGTCGCTGTGTACTGCATGAACTCTGTGCGTTCCTGTGTATTTATTGTGATTGTAGCCTTTGGTTGTGAGATGAAGTAATTGTGTTACATTGCCACATACATTTTTCACAGAAGAAGATGCCAATACACTGTTTGATGCTCAACTGTAAATAATAAAGACTGATGATAAATAATTTTTTTACTTCTGAAAGAGTTATTCTTTATTTCTTTATCTTTCAAATTCTTCAAATTACTCTGAAAATCATGGGAAAGGACCCAGATACATGACACATTTTGCTCCACATGACCTAAGGAATAAGCCTAGTGGTGGTAACTCCTATTGGATCATCCTATAAAATTGCACAAGCAAAATCTGTGTGGAAAGACATGGGAGAAGTCTTTTTTAAAACAAAATGGCCAGCCAGTGGAGATGTGACACAGTAGCCCGCACTAACTCGGGTATGTCACTCCCAACCCTTTTTCCAAGGTTTGGTGTACAAGTAGGTGTAAACATGTCAAATTGTGTTGCGTGCCAAGACAGCTGCTTTTTAGCGTCATTCACAATGGAACCTAAAAGAAAGTGTGACTGAGTGTTGAATATAAATTAGAATTAATTCAAATGCGTGTGGCTAATCTTTACCTAAAGTACGGAACTGTGAAATAGTTTTTGGCCGAAAGGAAAATAAAGACAAGTTATTACTTTCATGCTCTGTGTAAGATTGAGGTAACACTTTACCATGCCATGTAAAAAGTTATTTTTAAATGTGCTGATTATATACAGAACAATCTTTATTCCTATAGCACAGGCCAGAGCACAGTGATGCATGTGATTGGTCTTTTCTGCACATCTATGACAGTTTAAAAAATAATTGCTGGAAGACAAATAATTGCTGCAATTAACAGTCATCTCCAACATTGCAATTGGTCTCTACTGTCACTGTCAAATTAATATTTACTTTGCAATCTCGTACTCCAAGTTAAACTATTAAGGAACTACAAATGTTTGTAATACAGTAGACCCCCAATTTTACGATGTACTACAGTTTCCAAGAATGATTTTTTAAAACTGCTACCTATCCTTGTTGTCAAAAATGTTTAAACATTGAATGGCCCATAAGTAGGGCTATGCAAAATTCACATTTGCGATAAAACAAATTTTTACGCAAATTTTTATGTTTTAAAGCGAATAACCACATTTTTCAATTTTCGTGAAAATAATACACAAAAGTTAGAAAAATACCTTTTTAACCGCAAATAATGACGTACCAGTTTTCATTCTACAAATTCTCAAGCTTGAGATAATATTAATCAAGCAAGTAAAAAAATAAACCCCAAAATTAAGTTATAACCTCAGTTCCACTATGATGACATCCCTGCCACCACAGCAGAAAATATAAAAGCTTTCGTTATAATTTCAAAACATTTGTCCTCCATCAACATAGAAGCACTAAAAATATAGTGTAAGTTTACGATAATCACTTGTTTAACCTCAGATTGCTGGCCCGTAACAAACAACAAAGATGTCAGTATGCCATTAATTGTTCTCTGCTGGCCACTGCCATTAATAACTGTACAGATTTTCAGTGCTTTTGACTATCGATAGTATCGCTGCAATTGATTACTGGTGGTCACATTGCAACATAGCGTGCCCACAACGAACTACAAATAAATATTTTGTAAGCTTCTACCGTTGCCTACGTGATTATATGAAGGCCTGCGCATAACTTGTAGTTCCAAAATAACCGTTGGGTAGCAGGCGTTTACGGTGTAGTTTTACATATGATTAAATGGTGGGTATTCTGATAATTTTAATTTTAAACCAAATACCAGATGGGAATAAAGAATATAAGTGCACTTTGCCATAGTTCATATCATTGAGCTACTTTTAAACATTAAGAAGGAGTTTCTTTTTTCAAAATAATTTTTACGGTAGAATTGTTGTCACATTCTGCAAACATGGTGGTTTGGCAATTGCAAAGTGTTTACAAATGCACTGCAAACAGTTTGCAGGTGTTTGCAGTTTAGGGTGTGAGGTAGGTTACTGAGCTTGTTTACAAGAAATTGTATTTTCCTACGATTGTAGACGGGAGTATGTTGACACATTTTGTTAATGCATCTTCGAATTTTGTATTGCCAGCAGTACGGTAGGCTGATATTGCATGTGGTGTGTGGGTTGAAATTAGTTTTGAATGAATATTTTGACACTTTGTATGACGTTTTCTTTTTAAAATGCAGAAATCCATTGTTACTGCAAAGCAACGTGGAGCAGAATTTTCAAAACATGGCTTGTATGCAATGTGTTGGTAACGTGGGACTGTAAAGACTCACGCATAAAGCATTTTGACAGAGAAAAATACCACAAAACCATCAATCGAAAATGTTTTTAGTCAAAGTGTCAAACGACAAAGTTAATTATCAGCGTCTTTCAGTGATATGAAGAGAAAGAAAGAAGGCAAGATTGATTGTACTAAGGACACGACAAAAGCCTTTAAAAGCAAACATTCCCTTGAAAAACTTGATGACACTAACATAAAAAGAAGCTGTATAAATATATGGAAGGCAAGTTATTATTTTTATGGTTATTCAGATTTTTATTTGGGGTTGTACTATCAAATTTTTAAGATTGCTGCAGAATACATTTCAAGTAAATACAGCTAAGTAAAAAATGGGTTAGTTTTTTGCTGTGACCTCTCACGTCTTACATTTGTGTTTCCAGCATTATGCAAAACAAAGTTCAGTTGTTTTGTTTCCTCTTAAGTGTTTTCTTAGACAGCCTTCCAACTGCCAAACATTTACATTTTATTATGAGTAAATGCTTCAATAAAAATACTTTGGCCTATTCCTTTAATTTCTTCTGGGTCAGGCTTGCAGCATTACATTCTTTACATTAAAACATTAAAAATACTTAACTTAAGCCTATGCTCCCTGTTACCCACAAAAAAATTAAGATTTGGTATTAATATTATTCACGAGTCTTCTAAAACAATGACATGCATATTAATTGCCTGAAGTGTTCTAAATCTAACTACGATAAATGAAAGCAAGATTATGCCCAAGTCAGTATGATTTTTATTATAATGACCTGCCTGCTTAAGCATTTCTTTTTTTAATGTTAAATAATTGTAGGTATTGTAAATATAGGGTAGGGCTTTATCTTTGAATTCTTTTTGAAGGAGCTGGCGACTTGCCAAATGTGCACACTTTAAGGGAAAAGTATGTTGAAGAATTGGCAAAGCAAAGAATAGAAAACCTGAAAGAAATCCTTAAAGATAAGCCGTTGGACGTGTTTCACGACGAAATTACTGACTGTACTCAAAGATGCGTGTTTGTTGTTTTGTTTCAGAATTTTGGCCACAACTTTGACAAATCAGAACTTGTAGTTGGTGTTCATTTTTTAGATGCTGCTAATTCAACTAGTTGCACCCGAGCTACTGTTGATTATTTAAAAGAGTAAGATATCAAGTATAGTAATTTAAAATCCTTTGTAACAGACTCTGCAAGATAAATGTCTAAGTGCAGCAGTGCTTTAATAAGATCATTTTCAGTATGTTCAGTGTTGGCCAAATTAACTGAATCTTGTTGTTAATGTGTGGATCAAAGAACTGCCAGAACTAAACCTCAATGTTTTTTAGGTGAATAACTTTTTTTTGAATACCCGGAAACAACGACACATGTTTGCAAGTTTTCTGGAGGAGAAATATGGTGAGAAGCTGCCCTTATTTCCCATTCCAGTAATAACGAGTGGAACTCGTGGTTCACGAGCGTGTTTTACCTTGCAGAGTACATGCTACACATCGCAAACTTTTGTCAGATGGACGACATCAAAACCCTCCAGAATGCTGGTGTGGAGTATTTCTGTGCACTGAACAAACACCAACCGGCTACTGTTCATTCACAAGCAATTTTGTGAAAGAACACGCAAAACAGTTGGTGAACGTAATGAAAAAGTTGGAGGGCTCATTGAACCCAACTTCTCATCTGCTTTCACAGTGCCATCTGAAAAAGTGCTACCCAAACATTTTAAATGGAGTTTACTTCGATGAAACAACGAAAACTCTTGATTCCCTTCCTCCTATGAAGACAGCAGAAGCAAGAATGTGCTATCAAAGAACCGCAACACAGGTACATACGAAGCTATCTACATTAAATGACACAGGAAGCCAGTAAAAGTTTTTTTTGACCAACTGAAAATACTTTATCCAAAAAGCATTATTCTGACCAATGTAAGCCCAGATCTTGTTGCCAACATTAAGAAACTTCCTGGTTTCACTTCTGTGGAAACAGAAGAAATAACTTCAGATTTTTCTCAATTACAAGCAGCACTGAATCAACAAGCTTCAAAAAATAATAGTGTTGACATTGTCAAAGCTCTCAATGTTGTGAGATTGTCAAGACCAAGTTTTGCAACAAAAGATTTAGAAGCAATTTGGTCACCGTTTGCAAATGTTGACAGAGAGATTTCTGTCATCGTACAGCACCCACTTTAGACACACAAGGAAGAAGGAATGAAAAGGCGCTGCCAATGAAAAATGGAATTCAGGCGGAATAGGAAAATCATGGCCAATAGCAGAGACAGTATTTTTGATAGAACAGTTTGTTGGTTAAATGTTTTTTTTTGCCAAGGAAATAATTAGAACATAGAATAACGACAAAAATTGTTTGGATGATTGCCTTGAAATTACTTGAGTTTTCCCCGCGACATTTTAAAATTCCTGGCTTTTCCCCCAAAATACTGGTGGCATTAAATTCAGGTTCTAACAAGATCATCAGAAACATAAACATCCTGGGACTGCAGTCTTCTAGTAGACGAAGCAGGTCTCGGGGCAACTAGGCAAGACACCAGCAGGCACGCAGCACTTCATGGTCTGGAAACTGTGGTAACTGTGGCTTACGACATCGATATGGCAAGTGTCCTGCTCATGGACAGGTATGTTTGAACTATAAGAAATTGAACCATTTTTAAAGGATGTGTAGAAGTATGGTTACTAGGGACAACAAACTAATTAATCTGGTTCAGAATAACGATGATGACTGATTTTTGTATATCTAGTATCTACTTGTTGTGTACTAAGGTAAAATCATGGTCCATTAATGTAATCATTCATGGCATAACTGTGTTGTTCTTGCTGGACTCAGGTGCCCAGGCAAATGTCTTATCTGTAAGTACATTGAAATGACTTGGTCTCAATGAACATCAGTTGACAACAAACAGTCTTTTTGCATTGTCTACCTTTAGTGGTGGTAAATTACCCTTGCTTGGTTCGATCGAGTTGCAGAGTTGCAGTGTGACTTTGGCAACTTAAAGATTGAAACAATCTTATTTCATATTTTAGAGCTTAACTGTAAAGATGTGTTAGGTATTGAAACGTGTGTTAAATTATACCTAATCAAATGCAATCCACAGTTTAATATAAGGGTGCTAGAATAAAATATTGATTTTCTTGTCAAATATGAATGTGTGTTTACAGGGACTGAGTGTTTGCCCAAACAAATAAATTTGACATTGGATCCTGATGTAGAGCCAAAGACTGAACCCCAGAGGAGAGTTACAATTTAAACTTGTGGATAAGCTTAAAGAGGAATTGGATAGATTGGAACTACTGAGGGTTATTTCAAAGGTAGAGGAACCTACTTTGTGGACTGGCTCAATGACTATTGTTGAAAATCCCAAGGGTATATTGCATAGTAGAACACTTTGAGTCAAATTATCAAAATATTACTGGCTGCTTTCCTGTAACGCGTATGTTTTGTGAACGTGTTATTTTCAGGTCATGTATACCAAAACTCTTGTAGACTAGAAATCGATACTTGACTGCACGATGCTGCACATGACGATACTCATTCTGTATTTCACAATTTATTAATGTGTTATATGATACATTTCATTATTCATTGTTCATAAATTTATTTCCAATGAAATGCCAATTGCAATTCAGTTCATGTTCACGACGTTCATGTTTTATTAGTCTTCCAACGTAGTTAGATTGGTTAGCACAACTGAGAAAAATGCAGCTGTGAACTTTGTGTTAGACCTTTATTCGAGAGCGCACCACCAATACACTAACTACTATCTGAAGCTTAAGTTAATAGTTATAATATATGAAACTTGCAATACACGTACGTATGTCGCAGACTGTTCAAAGTTAGCATGAATTTCAATTGCAGCTCAAATTATCGCCACTTGGGCATTCATTGCAAGTTCCAATGCTGGCATCCATATTACCTACGTTCATATGACTCCAACTTTTTCTTTTCGTCTATCAGCAAATAAACATCCATGCATTGGAGAAAAAAATCAGTGATATTTCCTTTAAATTCATGAATGTATTTGGTGGTATAAAATCCATAAAAACTGATAAAATACATAATAACAGAAGCCCTGATTTAGTATATATACTAAGATTAACTTTTTACATTTCCACATTTCACACCACCATGCACTTCAAATTACTTTTCCTTGTACCCATGTAATGTTCACACAGTATATAAATTCCTCCCCTCCAACCCATTTTTTAAAAAAATTCCTTCATGTTTTATATTTTTATCATTTGCCTAACTATTATGTAGTCAGTACACAAATAACTGCAATCCAATCATAAGTATGTAGCAAAAACAGGGCAAAAGAGACTCAATGTGCATATTCCTACAGGTTTACAAACCCAACAATTAAAATTAAAAAGCAGCTAATTTATAAGCACCTTTGTTTCTTCCTCCTTTTGAGGTTAGGTAAAACATTCCCAGCCTCGACTAACATGCTAGGTAACTTAACCTCACCTTGGGCATAGTTATGCAGCTAGTTCCTCATACTAGGATTATCTACTTTTTCTAGGGGATTATTTTCCCCCGCCATCACTCTCACAATAGCCAAGACAAGTTCTTGTTTGTTTTTCTGCATTTCACTGACATTTTCAGAATTGTTGGCACAAATAGTTTTCATTTCTTTTGTTTTTCTCGTTTGACACATTTTAAACTCATGCCTTTACACACCAATCCATAGGAACATTGCTAAAGTTTCTCATGATAATTTGGTTTTTGACATCAAAAATGTAAAACTCTTCATCCTTAAACTTCCTCTCACAGTCCATTATTGAAAAATCTTTTGCATGCTGAAGATATTGAAGAACGTACAATGATTTAATTGCATTATTAATAACAGAAATAAACAGCAAAACCTACTGCTCGCATGCAGCGTACAAAAACAAAGACGAATTCATGTTGTCTCTCTAGAAGTTAAAATATTGTATGTGTTAATGTTTTGTACCTGTAGAGAAATGAATAAAAAATATATACAATTTATTAAACTCTTTTGGAGCTTTCCAAACATCATGTTACAGATAGGTGGTATTGATCTATCAGTATTTGTAGAAAGATAATAATTTGAATTTACTGTCCTCTTCTGGAGCTTATGAAAATCATGGTTAAGATTGAAACTATTGATACCAGCACAAAAAATGATCGTCCACCATATTATCTTATGGTCGTAATTGTAAACGCAGAAGAACACCTTTAATTTATTCAAAAGTTCGGATTTTGAGAAAAATGTAGAAATTCCACGGAAAACGTATAATTATGCTAAATTATGCAGTGTTTCACAAATTTTGTATTTCACCATTTTTAGGGGGCCTTAATGTTATGATGAACTGTCATAAAAAATATTCCATATCCGTGATCTTTATGTCACAAAAATAAGACCACATAATTTGCTTGCACAATATGACTAAAAACTTATAACTGTTTTAAGTACTTTTGTGAGTAATGACATCTTAACTAATTATACTGTTTCATGCAAAAAACTGAACATATTGTCAGAATTCAACAGAGCTGGTTTGCAATCATATATCTATATGAGTGTACAAACATAATTTTAACCACTGTGTTTATACAACAAAATATATCAGAAAAAGCCTATAATACTTTTTAACTACATTTTAATAGTCTGTAAACTATTACTGATAGTTATAATATCCACCACACAGCACTGCTAATCAGCATAACAAAAGTTGATAGATTGTGTATGAGCATGCACAGATACTTCTTCCTATATAAGTTTCATTAAAATAACATTTATTTTAAAATAACCATTTACTCTAGCTCTTAATTCATCACAAAGTTCCACCTTACAAAGCAATTTGCTAACAAAAGTTTTTTCTTTATATTGTAATTTAAATTATTCACAGATGTAAGTAAACCAGAAGTACTTTTACAAGTATGAAACTATCAAATATGTTAGAATAATGTTAATTTTAGAAGGTAAGACTGAAGATTTGCTGCTTTTGATAGCCTAAGGCAACATAAATATGCAACAAACACATTGAATTATAAGTTACAGACATATTTACCTTGACCATGACATTTGTGCTGAAAATATACGAGGAAAAAAAAACCCAGAAAACATCATAGATGAGAAGACCTGTCAGTAGAAGAGTTGAAACTTTCAGACTTGGTAGACGAACAAATGCAATAAATGCCACACACAGCCCCATTCCCATTGCTGAAACAAAAAATTAATGAAAGTAAGTAAAAGATGAAAATAAATCATTAGTGCTTAGTTACTAAAAATTTGTAACATGAAAATACACAAAATCAAAGGAGCCATAAAAATGATATCATCTCCACATAACTGGAATTTTTAAGAATCTCTTAACAGAAAGTAATTGAAATGTAATGGTATCAAAGTTTTAATAGTAGCATTTTATAACATATGTACATACACTACCACTACATAAAAACCTTATAAATAAAAATTTAATACTAGCAGTACAAAACCATAGGACCCACGGTTGGCTAAGTAGTTTAGACTCTTCGCCACCCCACAGCTGGGATCCCTGGATATAGTTCTATCCCAAACCCTGGAAAGCAAATTTTCATGTGGAAATTTTCATGTGGATAGTGTAGTGGACATTGCCACTGTGTGTATGTTTTCTTGGGATAATCCCATTTCCTCCATCTTTATTTCACAACTGTTCCATCACTCATCTCAACTCTCACCTCATCCATCCTTCTGGCCCTCACTTAAGGCAGCCAGCTCCTCTGAGCACGAACCCCAAGTTATTCATGCTACCTGAAAGCAGGAACTGTAGCATTTTTGTGGCACTGGTTCCTAACATTTACTTTACTCTCAGGAGTAAAGTTTTATTGTCAGCAAACCTTCCTTGTGTCTACCTAATAATTAATTTCATGTTTGTATAGAAAAAAAAGGAAAGAAAACAAACCACTGCTTGGCCTTCTTAATTTTTTTATTTCAAACAGTGTCAGCAGATAATGAGTTCAAAACGTAATTTAACCATTTTTCGAGTTTCTACAAATCTTGGTGTTGTGTAGTAAATCTTATGATGCTTGAGACCACTTCTAAATTCTTTGGTAATGTTATTGTTAATAATTTTACTTCACTTTAATTTGGCCAATGTAAAATTTCAAAATTACTGTTTAAAATAAAGGAATTATTTTACATATTAATTAAAATATAGAAACATAGGAAATGGTCTTAAATAATTTTGTGAGAGAGTATTCATGTTGTATGACCTAGGCTATCTTCTTGGCTGACCTTGTCTTTTTCCATTTCACCATAGCTATATACCCAATTTACTTCCAAAAATTTTCACTCTGCTCTAAGCCCACAAATTATGTGCTTGATAATTAAAAAAAAAAAGATGAGTTACTTGAAGTGTTATTTTAATTTCTTCACAGGTGTAATGTTTTTTATGTTCAAAATGTTAATATTTCCAGTTAATGTTCTGTGCAGTGGTTATACCGCTAGGGCTCCACTTTGCTGCAATGATTTCCATGTGGCTTGTGTCATTTAAGACCAACCTGCATTCCAAATTACATCCATGCCAAGACTTTGATGATGTTTTGCAAGACTGGAAAGATGAATTTTTTTCTTGTAAATAAATAATCTGAACTTTAAATTTTTATATGCATGCTGACTTATAAAATTCAATTTTCACTTTATTTACATAAAATTTTGTTGCCAGGTGGCTGTTTATAGAAATACAAAAACATATAGAAACACACACGTGCGTGTGTTTTTACACATCCCAAGCATTGGCATATTTTATGGTATTAGGAAATAGTAACATGATTAGCAACTGCAGTGCAGAAATTTTTCAATTTTATTCAGATGGTTGTAGGTATAGTAGAGCACCCCTTAACCGGAATTCCCTTGAACGGAACTCCCCATATACGGAACCAATTTTCCAAAAAAATTCAAACGTCACAAAGTTGTGCCATAACGTTCCCGCGCTCGCGAGAGGTCTTTCATTCCTCACACCAGACTGTACATGCCCGCTAGCTGGTAAAAAAGCTGCACAATTAAGAGATAGCCGGCCCAAGTGGCACAGCTACAACTACGCTGCATAACGACACAAGTGACAGTGACTAATGGAAATGTGCGACAAATGCCATTGGTTTAAGTGATGCGACTTTCAGAATTTAGTGTTCTAACGTGTATGTGTAAATGTACCGTATTTTGGCACATATAAATTGCACCAGTAGTTTTTGATGAAAAATTAGGGATAATTAATATTTTAAGTATAGGCAGCACTGAATTTTTGAATTCCCGTAAATATTGCCGGGCCTCATCGTACTAGTGCGGCAACAACAAACTATGGCAACGCCAAACTAATACATTTTCTATTTAGTGTTATCGTTGCCACGCCACCTGGCCTTCGCCTGCTGAAAAGTGGCAACAGCGCAGTGTTCCGCATAAATAAAACTTTTGTATTTATGTCAAAATGCCTCAACACTGTGTTTGAATTGCGGAACATGTGTGCTGTGCGTANTGCTAGTGCGGCAACAACAAACTATGGCAACGCCAAACTAATACATTTTCTATTTAGTGTTATCGTTGCCACGCCACCTGGCCTTCGCCTGCTGAAAAGTGGCAACAGCGCAGTGTTCCGTATAAATAAAACTTTTGTATTTATGTCAAAATGCCTCAACACTGTGTTTGAATTGCGGAACATGTGTGCTGTGCGTAGCCTGCCAGCTCGGCTGGCTGTTGCGGAGTAGGCAATGGTATGGGGCATGTGTGCATATGGCGTCACACACACACAGCTACTGCTGGCTGTCTCGAGAGAGAGAGAGAGAGAGAGAGAGAGAGAGAGAGAAAGAGAGAGAGAGAATGAGGAAGGAAGAGAGGGGGAAGGGAGGGAGGGAGAGGGAGAAAGAAAAGAAAGGGCGTGAGCACGCTTGCTTGGTGCTGGGAGGCTGAGGTTGTGAACATGGGAAGGGAGTGGAGGTGGAAAGGAAGGACGCCAAGCGAGATGGAGAAAGGAAGTGAGCAAGCTGGACGGCAGCTTGTGGTGATACAAGGCAGAACTATTGAGGATAGGCAGGATAAAGTATGGTGCGACCCATACGCTTTTAAACATGAGTGTTGAGCTATTCATTTCTTATTATTTTCTGAGTTCCTTAGAAACTAAGTTAAAACATTAGAGCATATAATTTGTTGACAAATTTCTGAACATGGTTTAGGGGGAAAATTTTTTTTATACTGACGCATCCTGCGTCCCTATATTTTCATTTGTCAGAATGCACGCTCTGTCGGAACTCACAGGCGGACGTCCGCAATAAATACTAAGGGTTTTGCGGACGTGCTGGAAGAATGACGCCAGGAAGGCGCAACCGCGCCTCGCAGCTGCAAGGCGTGCCACCAAATGTTCCTGCACGTGCAGACGATATCCGGAGACAGCAGAAGACACACGTGCGCGGGCACAGCTGCGTTTTGCAGCTACCAAGGGATGCCGAGCTCACACCATCGGCTGCATCTGTCCCAGGCTGGCTACCGCAATAAAACTTGACAGTTTTTGGCGAGCGGGCGGGAATAATAGCCACACAATATCCGGGGACAGCGGAAGGAACACGTGCGCCGAACCAAGAGGCCACCCAAGTGTTCCTGCACGTGCAGAACGAAACAATAAACTTCCATGCCAGAATCAAGGGGCGACGCCGTGCCTGCCGGACCACGTGCGGATCACAGGAGCAGCAGTCACGTGTTTTACGACCCAGGGGGGACGCGGCAAGCAGCCCGGCCACATGCAGAGAGGATGCTAGTTCAATATGGCGAACGAGCATACAAAAACGCGAGGAAAGGGAGGAACAGAGCAGTCAGCCGTTGTTGATCGAGCAGTGCGGAGTGGAGCCGAGAGGAGGAGTCGAGACCAGGCGTCGAGACGCCCACCAAGTGCCGGAGCGGTCCCAGGTCGCCCGCTGGGAAATGAACCATCGCCTCGAGACAAGCTAAGTAGAACATTACCGGAAGTGCAACGAACCTTACTCCCCCACGGCGCAAATCTCCGCGTCGAGTCTTACGTAGCCTACGTAGCAAAAGGGGAGGGGAGAGTTGTCTCGTGTGTTCCTGTAGAAGTAACCCTGTTAAGCATAAATAAAACTGACTTATGGTAACTTGAAAACAAGGTGAATTTATTTGGTAAATTGGACCTAGGGACAGTAGTGTCGACGTATTCCTACGCCCTAACACTGAGGGCTAGCATCAATTGCTGGTGCCTTACGCAGAGAGCAGATTCCATACCTACTTATAAACCATAGCATTGGGCAGGTATCATTACCAATATATCGTAAATAAGCCAAACCCCACTTTTTGTCATTTTTTTTGTAAAAATGTGCGGCCTAAACACGCCGAAATACGGTACTTTGTGAACTTTGTCTATAATACGTCAGCCTTGCTCTTGTAAATGTATATTGTGCTGACGTGCCATGCAGTTAGGGAAAGACTGTCCACGGAATTGACTATACTTCGGGAAGTTTTATCAGTTGTACATCAACACAAACAGTAACATGATGTCACCGCTGCAGCCCTAGATTATCTCCACAGACTTCGCTTACTAAGGCAGACACACGCGCAAAGAGATAAGAACCCTCGCTAGCAGGTTGTGAATGAAGGTCATTACTGCAGCGCCGGGAGTTTATGACTCACATTTCATAAACAGTACGAAATGTTTTTTTAAAATGGTTTTGTAAGTAACTAATAATTTTCAATCATCAATTTCCTAAGTTAAAATTATGTGCCACATATACACCGGAATTTTCCCACAGCCGGAATAGCCCTTCCCCGACAATTACGGTTGAGGGGTGCTCTACTGTATAAACTTAAGTATTAATAATGCTGAACCTGTGACAATTTTGTGATATGATCACAAAAGTTTTTTTTTGGGGATATTTTCATTTATGGGTTGTCATACTAGTGTAGGAAAAATGATCCACCTTTCCTGAACACCTCCAGTGTTGTAAGTTAATGACTGGTAAGACAATTTCCTTTTAAGGTAGGCTTTCAGTGCTTATTTATATAATAGAAGATAACAGTTTTGGTAGCAAAGTGTGGTTTCTACCTTGTGAGGTCCATTCTGCATGATTTTTGGTAGTACTTTTCACATCTGTCATGCCGGAGGCTGAGATGATGACTGAATAAATTAATTGTACCTAGGTTTTATTTTCATATTGTTGGTGATGTGAAGAGATTTGGGTGGCTCTTAACAGTGAGGTCTTGAGAGCCAATGAGAGTGATTGAGATGAGCATGGAGCAGCACTGGAATGAAGGGCTGGGGGAAATGGGAGATCCCCAAGAAAACCTGCCAACCAGCGGCATCGTCTGGCATGATTCCCATATGTGAAAATACGGGAGTGACCCAGCCGGCGGTCGATCCTGGTTCGCCCTGGTGGGAGGCGAGCAGGCTAACCACTCAGCCACTGCGTCCTCCCATTTTGTTGGTGTGTGATACTTTTGTTTTTAGTTAGTAATAATATAATAATGCCTACTTACTATTATTCCTTAATTTTTACCTAAATGAGCACCTTATATAAACTTAACATGTGGATTGTGTACATTGCTGAAAGGACTACTGCAATATTGTACAAAACTCTGTGTGCTGCCCTTCAGGCAGATAAACCTCTCAATATATAAAATATTGGCATACAGATGTGGTCTCTGAACATGACTGTTGTGCTTCCAAACTGATTATCCTCATGGATCTTTGTAACAACTGTGACGACCAAATCAGATCTCAATCCTTCCCTAGGATAAAAAATGGTCTGGCACATTGATAGATGAGCTAGGAACTTGTAAAAAAATTATTCATCATCGTAACCTTTCTAATACACTAATTGCTGTAACATGGTCACTGCTACCAAATATGATGCTGCTACCTCTCATCTGAGTAGTCAACCACTATTAGCACTGCTGTTCCCTTTACTTCTGGTACACAAATACCAATGTCCACTGTACGTAAATTGATTAAGTAACCATCTTCTATGCTGGATTAATACAGTAGAAATAGTAGCAAGGGTCCCACGTTTCTGAGGGCTCCTTACTAAATAGAACAAATTAGATTTTCAATACCTAACATTTAGCTTTACCAAGTTAGTTCGGTAGACTTCAAAGATGACTAGTTTCATGCAAAATTGCAAGAGGTATGAGACAAAAGAACCATACGAACATGGTTAGTTATTTTCTTAAAATTGTATGCTGTATTGACTAGACTTTAACGGGTTGTTCCTTTTATTAATAATTCCTGAAGAAAAATTTTAACAATTTGGGAGCATTTGGCAAAAGAATTGTTTTATTTTTACCATTGTTGAAACACCACCTAATACTTGGAAATGCAATGTGAGATGTATTTCTTTTACTTACTAAATGCTTGTTTTGTAGCAAACATGGCATCTGCCTCATATTATAATAGTTTACCTACCTACTTGAAATAAATGGTATTTGCACACTGGCACTACCTCTGTGCCAAAATATTGCATGCAATGGTGACTTCTGAACATATGTATAGCTGGACCAAAGTCATTGAAAATGCAGACTTTTAAACAAAACAGTCAATCACTTTAAATGTTAATGATTTGTCCCTGTTGCTGGCTGGAAACTGAATTTTAAACATAAAATACAGGAACTTGCACCCGTGGGGCCTGAAAAGGACCTTACCACCAGCTTGGATCTGCTATTAGTGGTTATACGACATGGTTCTGCCCCACTCTTCTATAGTAACATCTAGGTTTTTCCATGAACTGACTCTCACTCACTACTCCAAACCCCATTATCATAGTTTGTTTAATTTTTCCTTATATGCTTGTTGTTGCACTTGTGTGAATGTTATGACTTACTAATGTAGTGTCTTCTGTCTAACACCACTTAAAAGTACTAACAACACTTAAAAGAGAGTTGCTACAGGTACTCAATAAAAAAATTCCCTGACTTTTCCTTGTTTTCCAAGACTTTAAACAAATTTCCCTAACTTTACTATCTAATAGACATTCTAACACTGACACTAAAAAATGAAATCCCACACACAGCGCTATTGAAAAATGGATAAATACATAAAACCAAACTCATGCGTGTCAAGAATACTTCCTAGGTAACATAAGACAATATTCACAACATTAACTCATTTCAAGAAATATATATCTAGGCCTACCTTTGAAAAAATTCCAGCAACAATTAATGATCCTTGGTTTAAAAATAATTTAATGAATTTTCACATTACTTCTTACTGGCTTCACATTATGCAGAGAACAACACAATAAAAGCTAATCTCAAATTTTTGAAAGAGACAAAATGAAAAATATAAAAAATAATCTTGAAAACTACCTGAGCATGATAAATAAACCTACATAAATGTTCAGCAGATTGGTGGACACAACACTGAAAATTGTGTTACTAAAAGTATCTGTCAGCACCACAGATCTTCCTAATCTCTTCATTGACTGCATCAGTCGCCTGTTGCTTTTATAGTTGATTTTTGTTCTTAATAAAGCTAAGTAAAAAATATGATAAATGTAAAACCTTTAACTATTAAAAAAATCAACCATGAAAGCCATATGAAAATATTTAGTTATAGTACATTCACAGTTACTTCCAACTTTTCTGAAGTCCTGCCAAAGTTCTACTTCCAGAATATTTCTCAGCCTCATGCAAAACAAAGTCTAACCAAGTCTAGAAAATTACAACGAAGAGACAATGCACCGCATTCGTGCACAATCAGTTACACAATATTTTGCATAAGAACTATTTCTTACTAGGCATTACCAACACACCTGTTTTATCACTGTTTTTACATACATCAATTATAAATTAAATATAATAATTTATAGATAAAATATAAGTAAAAGTTAAATTTAACACAAAATAAGTTACTGTTTCTTGAATAGAAGTATAAAACGCTTTTCATACATTAAATATTTAGGAAACAACGAAACACGTCATACATGGTGTGATTTTTCAAAGGTTAGATTCAAAAAGGTGTGAAGAAATGCTGTAAGCTAAATGCATACTGCTTTCTGGAAAACATGTTGCTGTAATTAATAATAGGACCTACCACACTTTATTGGCAAGGCAGAGTAGTGTAAAGTAAGATTAAAAGGTCCACGGGACTCGTCCCCACGGCCTTTTAATATTATTTTACATTGCTTTGTCTTGCGAATACAATGTGGTAGGTTCTATTAACCCACATAGCTTTGTTTTCATTTTATAAGCTTCTGAACATGCAGCTTTGGAAAACATCCGTGTGAAGAAAGCTCAATGTTTGACGGCTTATAGCAAATAATTGGGGATAAGTCCCTCGGATCTTTAAATTTACTTATATACTAATCTGTCTTGCAAATAAATTTTGGTAGGCCTTATTAACCTACCAAACTTGGATTTATTTTATAAGCCTCTGAACACAAGACTTCGGCAAGAGGTGAAGCAAATAATGAGGGAATTACAATTTTCCAGAAATTTTTCCATTTTTAATTTTCTGACTTTTCCAGTTTTTCTATACCAGTAGCAACTCTGTAAAAGTACTTCCAACCTCTAATAAATAGCCTGTAAGTATCATATATAAATTGAGTCAAAATTTGAATTAATAGAATTGAATAACTATGGTTTAACCATAATGTTGTAAATTATAAAATTAATAAAAACACACACAATGGTGTGTAAGACAAACTTTACTTGAACTTTTCAATTACTTGACAAATGAAATTTTTAATGTGTTTTGGTTGCACATGTTCCCAAATTTTGGTTATGAAAATCAAAAATAAAATATTAGGTTTTTAAAATATTGTGTTTTATTAAGTTATAGACAATGCCTGATTTGAATATTAATAACAAAAGTAAGAAACTGTGGATATAAAACAACTGGTCCCTAGCAAATCCTCACTTCCTTTTGGGTAAAATTGCCTTTGAAATCTCTTCTACTTTTAGACTGATGGAGTTTATTAGCATCAAACCTTTAGGCTTCTTTAAACAAATTATAATTCTAAAATTCACTCAATTTGTTGTATCTGCATCTTAAAAACACAGCTATCCAGTATATTTCAGGGAAAAATGTTTAGAATTTTGTACCACAAAATGTTATAAAATTTTTAATAATACAATTCTTGAATTTAATATAACATTTTTGTATGTTAAAGGGTTTCTATACACTAGGTAATTAGCATACCAGCAATGCCTATAATATAAATAAATTAAAATAAATGAAACTAGGAATTACAATTTTTATAAAATAAGATCTTTTTTTTTAGTCTTTCATGTAAAATGTAATTTTAAATTTTTGTTAGCTATCATTTTAAAAAAATGTTAATTCAATTCATGGTTTATATTAGTTAGTTAAATTTTCACACACTGTTAACTAGGGATATTTCTTCATGCAGTATTGTTACAGGATAAAACTATTTCTTAATACTTACCTATTGGTAACAAAATGAAGCATTTTATTCAACCTCACAGTGGCGACCGGTAGTTGGAACTAGCTCTATGCTATGGATTTAGCCAGCTTCAACCCTTCTCCCCCCCCCCAAATATTATTTCCAGTGTGTGGGTAAGTAGATATATTAACCCCCCTCCCACCCTCCAGGACCAAAAATATGAGATTAGTGGGCTTCACTACAGTGTGACCATCAAAGTACATTTTGTAAAATTTTTTTGCATAATGCTGCCTTTGTAATAAAACTACACTTATCAATCCCAAATTGAGCTCATAAACTTTATAGTATATCAGATAGTTTCACCATTACAAAAACAATACTTTTGTATTGAATGTCTGATTTCATATCTGGTTCATTTAGAAAATTTACTAGAAATCCAAGTTATTCTTATTAAAAAAACTATCACGCAACACATGTTAGCCTGTACCACATTACAACTTATTGTTTATATCATTGAGATAAGACAAAAAAACTAGCAGGGTAGCCAAAGAGATAATGCCCGGTCTCATTCTAAAAATTGACTGGTTCATGAGAAGCTGGAAAACTTATGTCAGCACTAATAAGGGCAATTTTCATACTCTGCCAACAAATTCAAAACGTTTACACATAGGAGGTGTAGAGGAACTGAAAATTATTACAACTCATGCCACACATTTAAAGTCATCTAACCACATTACACACACTCAAATATTAACAGCAGCAGTTTTAAAACTTTAATAACTTACTTTTTACAACTTATCACTTTTTAAAAAATGATTTGTTAATTATGTTTTATATCCTCCAGTTCTCGAAAAAATTGTCACACCTTGTCAGGTAGGCAATTAAATTAAATGTTTTGATTCAAATCAAATTCAGGGAAAAACATTTTTATCCAACATCAATTAAAAATGCACAAAATCCAAGCCTTTATATTGCACACAAAATTTGGTGGGGCTATGCTGTACAGTTGAACATCACAATATTCTTGTATTTTGACAGCAAAATCTGTAAGTTTTTTTTTTTTCTTCCATATGTGGTCGTGATGTTTGGAAGTTTTTAGAGTTTAACTTAATGGTTTAATATTTTATATGAGTAACTTTTCATTGAATGTTTTTCAGAGTGCAGTAGCCATGTAACTTAACAGTTAATATAAAACTACAAGCACTTTACTGATAATTAAATACATAACAAGAGTTCAACTAATTATAAACATTTTTTTCATTCCACAACATAAGGTACAGATTGAGTTTGAGATTTATGAACCTAAGTCTGAATGGTAACAATATCAATACCTACTGGATTTGTTGGGGTTATATAAGAAAATTAAGAAGTGTTTTTTAGTTTATATAATAGAGATGGGAACTTTTAAGACCCTCAATAAATTCATGGTTTAGGTGTTACAAACAAAAAAAATTGATGAGTGCTTTAGTTTACACAACACTTATTTAGTTTTCGCAATCAATGAACTATAAGCTTTGTGTTCAGCTATAGCAATATGAACCATTATACCTAGACTATGAGAATAGTTTACAAATAATTTATGCACACAAACGATCCTTGGGCATTGAGCCTTGCAGTGTACAGTGGCAGTAAAAAAAAATAAAAATTTTCCCGTGGATATGTAAAATTTGCATTTGCCAGTTCTAATGGGTCAAAGTCATGGAGAGATGCAAAAATGAAGTACATGTATTTATTATATTACTCACGATTCAATAAATTGGTTTAAGTTTCCCTATTTCGAGATGCATACGGACAAATTGAATTAAATTGNTTTTTCTTATCAGTAATGAATTAAATTGCAAAAAATTTAGAAAACATCTTTGTTAACTATACACAGAGGTGACAAAAGTCATGTGATAGCAATATGCAAATATACAGATGGCAGTAGTATCGCGTACAAAATGTATAAATGGGCAGTGCATTGGTTGGGCTTTCATTTGTAGTCAAGTGATTCATGTGAAAAGGTTTCTGCGTGATTATGGCCGCACGACAGGAATTAACAGTCTTTGAACGCGGAATGGTAGTTGGAGCTAGATGCATGGGACGTTCCATTTCGGAAATGGTTAGGGAATTCAACATTCCAAGATCCACAGTGTCAAGAGTGTGCCGAGAATACCTAATTTCAGGCATAACCTCCCACCATGGACAACGCAATGGCCGACCGCCTCTACTTAATGACAGAGACCAACGACGTGTGCACAGCATGGTCAGTGTTAACAGACAAGCAACACTGTGTGAAATAACCGCAGGAATCAATGTGGGATGTACGACGGACGTGTCCGTTAGGACAGTGCGGCGAACTTTAGCTGTACTGGACTATACCAGCAGAAGACCGACTCGAGTGCCTTTACTAACAGCACGACATCGCCTGCAGCGCCTCGCCTCTCCTGGGCTCGTGACCATATAGGTTGGACCCTAGACGACTGGAAAATCGTGGCTTGGTCAGATGAGTCCCGATTTTAGTTGATAAGAGCTGATGGTAGGGTTCGAGTGTGGTGCAGACCCCACGAATCCATGGACCCAAGTTGTCAACAAGGAACTGTGCAAGCTGGTGGTGGCTCCATAATGGTGTGGGCTGTTTTTACATGGAATGNGCAAGCTGGTGGTGGCTCCATAATGCTGTGGGCTGTTTTTACATGGAATGAACTGGGTCCTCTGGTCCAACTGAACCGATCATTGACTGGAAAGGGTTATGTTCAGCTACTTGGAAACCACTTGCAGCCATTCATGGACTTCATGTACCCAAACAACGATGGAATTTTTATGGATTACAATGTGCCATGTCACCAGGCCATAACTGTTCGCGATTGGTTTGAAGAACATTCTGGACAGTTCCAGCTAATTATTTGGCCACCAAGATCGCCCAACATGAATCCCATCAAAAATTTATGGGACATAATTGAGAAGTCAGTTCGTGCACAAACTCCTGCACCGGCAACACTTTCGCAATTATGGACGTCTATAGAGGCAGCATGGCTCAATATTTCTGCCGGGGACTTCCAATGACTTGTTAAGTCCATGCCACGTCGAGTTGCTGCACTTCGCCGGGCAAAAGGAGGTCCGACACGATATTGGGAGGTATCCCATGACGTTTGTCGCCTCAGTGTATTTTATTTTCAAGAATTAACAAGCAATTAGTGCTTGCATAGTATGCATGTTGATAACAATTATGGCAAACTATTACTCACCCAAATTTTCTAAACTGTGAATTGTGAATTTGATTGGGCGAGGCAAGTGTAATTTGTAAATTGCTATAATTAGATATAGTTATTATGTCTTACTTGTGATTCCTGCATTTAATAATAATGTATGCTATAGACTGAAAATCTGCTTACTAATGATAATCAATATTTTTAAAATGTATATAGGGACAAGATTAGAGAAATGTAACTAAGATAACCGAAAGCAGAAGGTTTGCAGCTGCCGCTCTCCTATACGGTTGAAATATTTTCCATCATAGCAAGGAAATCACGAGTGGTAATAGTTTAAGAGCGTCATATAAATGAACTTTGGTGTTTTTTCATGTCATATGCACATCACACATCTATTTCTTAAAACAATAAGTATCTTGCTTGCTACGTTCTTTCTTCCTCACGTAAAAAAATATAATCAACACACCATTGTTTTACCATTTTTTACAGTAAATATATTTTCAGTAAAGAAAAACATTACGTATAATTGCATCATAGTTATAAGATATCAGTGATTTGCCAGTAAAATATTAAAATTATTACTGTTGATAGTTTTCAAAACATCAGTTTACTTTGAAATCTATTTGGCAGCATGAGGCGAGCACGCAGCGCTGTTGAGTTTCCTGCCCACATGCAGAAGCTGTGTGTGCACGGAGGTCGTGAAGATAAGGATAATATTACCATGTTTCTCTGCAGCTCCAGCCTCCATGAGGAACTGACTGAAGGAGGCACAGCAATACTCAGCTGCAGTAGAGCACTGAGGCGGTGTGCGCAAGGCTAAAAACTTGCAAATAATAATCTCTGTTAACAAAATTTACTTCTATCCAAGCAATATTGCATTGTTAAAGGAAAATGGCATAAATTTTTTGCAAAAATACTCAAATTTAAAAATTTGATTAAATAAAATATTCTGCAAAATGTGTGAAGATTTTGCTAGTGCCAGAGCGAGAGAGCACAGCCTCACACATCACCACTGCAACCTCATAAACCTCTTCCCTAATTCCCCGGCCCCCTTTCGCTACACAAAAACCTTGAATTCACCACATGCTCAGCAAAATAACACTTTGAATTTGAATAGAACTAGAAGCAAATAAATAAACAGATAAAAAAGTGCTCATAAACATGAATGTCGCATAACTTCGTCATTGCTCACTCTTCTTTGCTGATACAACTACCAAGGGTTTATAATGTAAATTTTTGACATAAGCTTGGATTGTTGGTTTTCATAGTACACACTTTAATTTCCTAAAATTTTGTTTCATATTTTCAAAAACTTTCTTATAATCACATTTGGGATCACTACAGGTAAATACTGAGATGGTTCCTTCCACATTCCTGCTTCTCTGAAAAACACATCTGTCTTTTACAACCTTGCTGTCAATAAGATTTTAAGCCCTACCTATCTATCCTTTTCTTTTATATAGGACAGAAATTAGTTAACGATGAAGACACATTTCACGTAATGCTTCTGGGAAACGAAAAGCAAAGGCAGACAAAATAACAGCTCAGATTGTGTCAACAAAAACACGTAAACTGACAGAATATTTTCGTCTTTCTTGAGATGATGATAGTTCTACAATAGGAATTAATGACTCTTAAAACTACTGAATTATATATAAGACTATTGTGTTAAAAAGCATAATACAGCAACAAACATCATCCAATTTATATCACAGAACAACTGAAAAATATAAGTTCTCTAATGACCTTGGTGAACGACATAGCACTCTAAATGAGTATGACAGTGAATACGTGATAAACAATGAAAATGATGAAAGTCAGCATGCAAGTAGAGACTCTTCTGTATGCATGAAATTGTTCAACATGAAATAAACTTCGGAACTGTCAAAAATATTATGTATACGTGTTTGCGAACACACAAACAAGAAATATACAGGAAATTGTTAATGTTATTCAGAAAGCAAAGGCAGCTTATTTTGTTTCTAATCCAAGGTTATTGCTTCAGTATGTTCATTGAATTTACAAAAGAAGAGTTAAATGACTGTAAGAATGCCATAAATAAATTATAATAACATGAAGAAAGTTATGTGCACAAATACAACAATTTTACTATTAATGAGAAAAGCAAGGGTGATGTCATTTCCCAAATTGTGAAACAAACAGATACTGAACAAAATCATTGGTGCACACTTCTGGGGCAAATAATTGTAAGTATGTTTCTAGCAGAAATACGTCTTTCATTACAAAGCCGTGATAAAACTATTGTTTTTTCCCCATAATGGAACTTAGAATTGTTAGAATTAGTAGCCAAGTTTGACTCTTTTCTTGATGAGCACCTACTCATGCAAACAAGGGAAAGTGACACAGTTCATAACTACCAAACACAACGTATGAGGAATTAACTAATTTGATTGCAGCCAACATATTGGAGAACATTACCAGTGAATTGAAGAAATGTAAAAATTATTCCATTTCACCAAATGCTACTCCAGGTAATATAGCTAAATGTGAAGGAGCTGACTTTAACTGTACACTATGTTTTGCCACCTGGGTCAGCTGAAATATTTGTAATGTTTTTTGGACATGGAAGGTTGCAGTGCTTTACAGCTTGCCAGTAGTTTACTTGACTATTTAAAACCCTTCACCGGAGACACCAGAGACATGGGGTCTCTGTGACTCCAGCGAAACTTTACCTCACTGACATCTGTGTATAGTTCAAGGAACTCTCTCATGCTGCCACCTAACTTTCATTTGGATATCAAGTGGTTTCCTCCTGCAGTGCCAGACTTGTTTATGCAGTGTGCCAATAGATGTCAGGATGCAATGATAAAATGGCTGGGAAGCAGAANCAGTGCCAGACTTGTTTATGCAGTGTGCCAATAGATGTCAGGATGCAATGATAAAATGGCTGGGAAGCAGAAATGTGTGCATCTGGGCCACCCAGATTTAAATTAAACTATTTCTATTCGGAAATCAGCTGTGACGAAATTGAAAATACGCATCAAAACAATTACACAGAATGTGCATCTGAAGATCGTCAACAAAAAAATGGTGAAAATATTGAGCACCACCATGAATGCAGTGATCAGGTCAGTGAACATTCAAAAGTAAAATCATACTATGGTTAAAAACAGGTATAAGTGGTGATCTGAGCCTGCAGCAAAAAATGTCCGAGCACAAAAGCACAATATTATATCTCATTTACTGGGGCTGAAAGAGCCAGCAAAGAATTTAAATGATATTGCATCACCACTAGAGGTGTGAAAAATGTATTTTTACATGAAAAATGTATTTTTACACAAGACATGGCAGATGAGGTTATTATACACAATAATAACAAACTTAGAGCTTTGAGAGAAAAATATTCAAGGTAAAATAAGCCTGAACCGGCCGACTTAGATTGCATAGAGTTTGATGCACTTTTAGGTATTTTGTACTTTTGGTCAGTGTTCAGAACTAATCACGAAGATCTGGAATCCCTGTTTGCAACAGACGGTACTGGTCAGGATATATTTAGATGTGTTATGTCTGAAGAAGTTTCTAATCCTTCTGGCATGTTTGCGATTTGACAATTCTGGGGACAGAGAACAACAAAAAGAAAATTATCCTTTTGCAGCTATACCACGGATCTTCAATGAGCTCATGACTATCTTAATCACTTGATGAATTGGTATTCATGGATGAAATGCTAGTCAGTTTCAGAGGATGTTGCAGATTCTGCATCTACATGCTGAACAAACCATCAAAATACGGAATCAAAGTAATGATCTTGAGTGATGCCCGAACATACTATTTTTACAATGCTTATATTTACTCTCAGAAGAATTGTGATGGCAAGTTACATCTGCAAGACAGAAAACTTCTAAAACTTACGCAAGCTGTTTTACAATTAGCACAACCAAATGCAAATTCTAATCAGAATATAACTGCAGTCAAAGTTGCGGAGGAACTACGCAACTGAGGCCTAACTTATGTTGGAACACTGAATAAAAACATAAAATACCAGCTGCATTCTTACCAAACAGGAATAGATAAGAAGGCAGTAGTATCTTTGTAAAGAAACGTCTTTGATTGTTAAGGCATATTTATTATATTAAAGCCGCACAAGGTTAGGCGGGCGCCATCTTGTAACGTTTCGCTGCGTACACTACAGACTGTTTACTTGCCTCGGCTTGCTCGGGGTAGAAACACGAGACTCAGTACCATTGGATGTTAGTTAATTATGAAAGAAGGTTCAAGTTCCAAGTTATATATATATATTTATTTAACTATTGCAGTTCACAGTTCACAGAAGTCCAATTTGCAGAGTACGAACCTTGCAGATAAACATAAAAGTACAGAACAGCGCCACAGTGGTTTAACTGTTTATTAATGTCTCAAAACTTGCATTGCAAGACTAATTTACGAAGGCAGGAGGGATGCTCGTTCCCTCCTGGCACCCTAACGACCCCCCACACCGGCGGAAATAAGTAGATAGAATTTAGTTTAAGTTGAAAAGAAATGATTTGAAAAGAATTAACGGTCGCGGGTGCTTGCCGGTGTGGGTTAAATTATTCACGCCTCATGCGTCGTCACACGCCCTACGCGTCCTCTTCAGCAGTTGATTACTTTGTTGCCCAGGCGATAGGCACCACCAGTATATATTGGCCTATCGCCCCCCTTCTCCTGCGATAAGCGCCTATCATCTCGCAGCAGCGTGAGAACTGCGCTGTCCCACGCTCCGCCTGACATCGATACTGCTGTGCCCGTTACCGATATCGTAACTGCGTCGCAGGAAACTAAAACTGTGCTGTCAACAAAAACGACTTCGCAGTCCACAAAAACTTGTTGACGCACTCACCTCCGGATAACAAACTTCTCGTATAACAAAACGGCGCCGAAGGAACTAATCTAATTAATGTTGACGCTTCAAAAGAAACACGATGTTTGAAATGAAACACTACCGGACTCCTGATAAACGAACACAGCAAACGTCCGCCCATTAAACTACAAAAGTACACGTCTGCTTGATAATCAAACGTGGGAACCTGCCACCACGGCTTAAAACTGAAACCCGATAAAAATATACTGAAACTTTCCCGAGCTTCATACATACGAAAGAATTCTACACCCAAGTCCCGAAAATTTAAGTATATTGCATCATTACACTATGGTTTCACAAAACACATCACACATCTCTCTCATGTTCCGAAGAAAGGAAAACCAACATTTCTGATTTCAACAATGCACCATACTGAATCAACTGATGTACAGACAGGAAAAAATGAGATTATTGCATTTTACAATAACACTAAATCAGGCGTTGATAATCTTGACATGAAGTGCAAATTATTCAACAAACCGATGACCAAATAGATGGCCACTAGCTCTCTTTTATGCTATCTTTAATATAACTGGAGTGAAAAGTTTTGTATTACATGGCTGCTATGCAAAGAAATGTGAAATACCAAGATCCAAATTTCTGAAAGATCTTGCTGAAAACTTGTTCATCAACACATGAACGGAAGAATGGTAAATTATAGGCTGTACAGAAAACTGCGTTTATCCATAGGTAGAATTCTGAAGAAAGAAATTGAACCAGCTTCTCCTGAAAAAAGAAGATGATGTGGTCTGTGTCCTGGTAGCCATGCCAAAAGACTAAAACAATTTGTGTGTGTGTGTGTGTGTGTGTGTGTGTGTGTGTGTGTGTGTGCATGTGTGCGTGCATGGGTGTGTGGGTGTGAGATAACCATGTGTGATGATTATAAAGCGAATATTTCCAAATACTGTCTTACAAGTGACTTTTTGTATGCAAATATGGAATTTTAAATTTTTATGAAAAAGTTTCCTTGTGTACAATGTTGTTTTAAAATTTTAAAATAATAATACAGTACAGCACCTCTCAACCGGACTCGTCGGGGAAGGGCTATTCCGGTTGTAGGAAAATTCAGGTTATGGGAAACGAGGGTGGGATGGTGTGAAAAATAACACATTTTTAGTCTGAACTCATGTATATGCAGCACTAGCACTTAATTTTAACTTAAGAAATTGATGAGTGTAAATGATTAGTTTTATTCTTAAAGTTACAAAACCATTAAACAAAAAACACTACGTATTGTTTATGAAAATGTGACAGTCATAAAACCTCGTGAGTAACCTGTGACATCATGTTACCGTTTGTGTTGACGTGCAACTGATAAAACTTTCCATAGTATAATCTATTTGATGGATAGTCTTTCCTTTACTGCACGGCATGTTGGCACAATATACATTTACAAGAGAGGGACTGACGTATTATAGAAAAAGTTCACAAAGTACCGTATTTCGGCGTGTATAGGCCGATATTTACAAAAAAAATTACAAAAAGTGGGGTGCGGCTTATTTACAAGATATAGCCATAAAAAAAAAAAATTTCCCCCCTAAACCATGTTCAGGAATTTGTCAACATACAGTACGCTTTAATGTTTTACCTTAGTTTCTAAGGAAGCAAAAAAATAACAAATGAATAGCTCATCACTCCTGTGTTTAAATGCATATGAGTCACACCATACTTTTGCCTGCCTGTCCTTGACAGTTTCTGCTTTGTATCCCAGCCGCCGTCCAGCTGGCTCGCTTCCTTTCTCTTTTTTCTTCTCCCTCTCACTTGGCATCCTTCCTTTCCAGCTCCACCCCTTCGTCAACTCAACAACTTAGCCTCCCAGCACCAGGCAAGCTTGCTCACTCCCATTCTTTTCTTTCTCCCTCTCGCTCGACATCTCTCCCTTCTGTTCCCCACCACTCCAGGTCCATCAACCCCTCTTTGCACTAACCGTTTCTCCACACAGCCACTTGGCGATGGAGAAAAAATGTGAAGGAGGGGAAGCGATATGATGGATGGGTGGTCTACCAATATTTTTAGAATGCCCCCTTCCCCCTCTCATTTGTTTGTCACGCTGTCTCTCTCTCTCTCTCTCTCTCTCTCTCTCTCTCTCTCTCTCTCTNCTACCAATATTTTTAGAATGCCCCCTTCCCCCTCTCATTTGTTTGTCATGCTGTCTCTCTCTCTCTCTCTCTCTCTCGCTGTCTCTCTCTCTCTCTCTCTGGCCGAATCGCCAGCAGCAGCTCTGTGTGTGTGTGATCCCGCATGCACCATACTATTGTCTGCCAGGCAACAGCCGTCCGGGCTGGCAGGCTATGCACGGCGCACATGGTCCACAATTCAATCACTGTGTTAAGGTTTTTGATATATACAAAAAAGTTTTATTTAGGAAAAACTAACAGTATAATTATTTATAAACATATTGTATCTCACGATAAAATAAACTTTTTTTTGGCAGAAGCTGCGTTGGAATAACTTAATACAGTTAGCCTTTCCTTACTTTTTTTCATTCCAGTATGTGTATCATCTGGAGTACACAAAATATTTCTCGGCATACATCCCCAGTACAATGCAGTTTCCTCTGCATTGTACACTTGTTTGGGAGACACTTTCTCGTCTGCACTAGCTGCGTGAGCTCCACAATAAACTTTTCGGCTGCTTCCGTGTCTGCAGTGTGTTTCTAGCCGCTCAGTGAATAAAGAGAAATGGCATGTCGTTTCTTGAACTTAAATAACCACACTAATCAAAAGTTACATTCATAATCAAATTTAAGTTCAATATGAAAAATTTTAGCCTGTTCAGTGAGCATTGGCCCAGAAATGCTAAGTCCTTCACTTCTCCTTAGTCTAAACCATTTCAATGAAGCTACATCAAGTTCGCCACTTTTACTTCAGCAAAGTGTTCTACGACTCTCCATTCACACTTTTGATTCACTATCCACATAAAACTTGCATAGTTCATCTTTGATGTAATACACACTGTAGACACTCCTTTTTAACATTTCCACTTTCTCATGAATCAAAAGCATTTTCCTTTGCAGTTTAGCTGTATCACTAGAAGCCTGTAACTTTTGTTTACTCACCATAATCTGTGAAACTTTTAAAAAAAAGATTTACAACATAAACACGAATATGTATACTTTATGGAGACTCAAAACAAACAACTCGTCACTAGTACTACGTAATGCTACCGACTGGCTTGCTTGTGTGCAGCTAGCGGGCATGTACAGTCTGGTGTGAGCAGCGAAAGACCTCTCACGAGCACTGGAAAGTTATGGCCCAAGAGAAGTTAGAATTTTTTGGGAAAATTAGTTCTGGAAATGGGGAGTTTCGTTTGAGGGAATTCTTGTAGAGGGGTGCTTTACTACACTGTTACACTGTAAATAATTATCTCTTCTACAGAGAAGTAACTATATATATTTCTAACTAATATAACAACAAGAAAAACTTTCCACTTCAATTTCCACAACCTACTCAAATTTAGGGAAATATTTATGCATAAAAAATATGTATCCTGCATGTTTTAAAGATTTGGATATTTTTTTTGTTTTGAATATTATTATTTTTCTGAGAAACAAGTTAATTATGTCAAAGCAATAAAAATATTTGGAAGAAGAAAGAAAGAAAAAAAGAAAAAAGCGGAAATATTTTTTTCTTCTGAAAATTAAACTATTTTAGTTTTTTTTTATGAATAAAGTGAATTTTCATAGTCATTTAGGGTTTTCGTTTTGCCATTATTTTAATTTCTATTAGAAAAATATGTTTTAGGAAAACATGTAAATCCAATTTAATTTTCTCTCAGGTATAAAACAGTGCCATTTTTAGATTTATTCATTAAAACATATATGCAGTAATTTATAGTAAATTTTTGGTAGTTAATAAATTATGTACTTTTTAAAAATTAAAATATTATAAACATTACATAAAATGACATTACTCGGACAAAAAAAAATTCATGAAAAAATGATTAAAAATTAATTTGGAGTCATGAGGACACCACATCACCAGATATGTTAAAATATTTGCATGCCACTGGCTAGGGGTTAAGTGAAAATACTATTGCAGTAGAAGACTATTGTGGGCAAAGTTAAATAATGCCAGCAACATAAATGGCACATATAATACCTTACAAGCACAAATTAAATTGCTAAATGAGTTTACAGATTACAGTCTATGTTTTGCAAATTCACAAAATTTTATTGGAAAAATGCTGCTGAATTTTGTTAAGAAAGAAATAATTTCCTTTGCCATTGAAGAAAATCTGTACACATTTTTTTCTGCCTCTGCTTATAAGCAGGGTCCTTTCTGCTGCATTATCGCAAGGCGGTGCTCATTTTCCCGTGGTGAAAATAATGTTTTTAGGTGGTCAACTCGTGCAGATGCAAAAAAAATGCACTTTAGTGTAGATTTGCTGGGATAAAAATCTTTGACAAAATTTCACATAACATTGATTAGAAGGCAGTGTGTCAACAACAGGCCTTTGGACTACTTTTAGCAACGCTATAACTTGAAACAGGAATAACGGGTTGTATAGTATGATCAAGTATGACCAGTGCTTCTCTTCTATCTTCTGGCCAAAATTTGGGCACGGCTTGTACACTAAATTAATCAAAACATTTTTATAATAAAGTTATGCATTCTATTATTTTATAACTTACTGGTGCAAAGAATGTCAACAACAAATTTGAAGAAAACAGAGGCAAAATCAAGCATAAGAAGTTTTTAGTGATTCCAGTTTTCTTGAGCCATGTATTTGTTGAATCTCAAACACCCGAGTAGTTAAAAATACAAACATACATTTTCATTACTGATAGCTTGCTTTCTGTCCAATCGAAACATCTTACAAACCTTTTGAGAAGATTAGTAGAGCATTCGGATTCCTTCCTCAGTTACAGCCGTAACATCAGAAATAAAACATAAAATCTTGTAAAATCATGTCCGAATGAAATGCAAGGAAGTATTTGTGAAAATTTGGTGCAGTTTGTTGAAATGTTGAAAACTAATCTTCCAGTTTCCAGTAATTCTAAAAAAGACTTTGTGCAGAATTTTATGGCTGACAGTTTTGGGAATGCTAATTTTCTAAACTGAAGAGGATTAAAATGAACTAAGGAGTACCATGGGTAAAAATAAATTGAACAGTCTCACTCTGAGTATTGAATATGAACTTTGGTAATGTTACAATTTTATGAAAGTCAGTGGGTTTAGCCAGATTCATTAAGGGATGGAGGTCTAAACTAAATAAAAGAGTTAATTATAATTTCCTAATTTTATTTACAATAACTACAAACCAAATTCTCTTAACCCAACATCTCACAATAAATCAATATCACTTTGTGTTCACAATTAATGAATTTAATCAATACAATTTACAATTACCTCAAAGAAATTAATGTACATAATTAATTATTAATCAGTCCAATTGACAGTGCATCAAAACTTATTCCAATATTTTATAAATTATATGTTAATATTTGACAGTTCCAATAATTACAATAAAGTTTGTATCACATGTTTATACAGCCCCACCACAGTTTAGTCCATATCTCACCAATCCACAATGGTATATAGTTCTCAGAGTGCCTTCATGCACAGCAGGCTTCACTCGTCGGGTTTCACGTCCTCTGGTCCGTTCACACCACAAACACCTTCGTCTGCCATCGCCTCGCAGTCTCCCATCATCCATCCCCTTCGCAGATGTGTCTCACTGCACCACGTATTGCTCAATTTCCGCACTCAGCCAATTAGCTTCCACAAAAAGACTGCCGATCCTTAGACCGCTGCAATATTTAAAGGGTTGTAGGGCATTAACCAGAAATTTCTCTAAATGCCATGTTGCACAGAGGGTCCTAGATCCCAGAATATTCTTGTGCATCTTCTAAACTTGTCGGCATCTCCAACAGGGGGGAGGAGGAGGGGCTGTGACACCAGCCAGGTCACCACTGCCGGGTGAGTGACGGGGCAGCGAGCGGGTCTGCCTGTGGGAGGGGAGGATTGAGGTGGAGTCTAGTGTGAGCGTCAGTGTGTAATAGTATGAAGTACATATTTCCAATATAAAAAAATTATGCTATGTCTTGGAAAAGTAAATAATAAATAGTGTTATTTTTAAGTTTTTAGGACTGAAAATTATAACTGTGTAAAAATTATACCACTACCAAATTTGAAAATATTTTGAAAGTATGGTTTGTGTGTGAAAATCAAATGAAACAATTGAATACATGTCACATGCAAGCAAATATTAGTTTAAAATTTAAAGTGTTTTTTTATACATGTAATCTTTGTCATGTGCTATGGGTACCACATTTCCTTAATCTGGCTCTGTTCATCTTCCAATACAGGTTATATTCCCACCACATTCTTTCATGTCACTAGCAATGAATTCTTTCTAAATAAATAATCTTTTGGGCCAAAGTCTAACAATATATTTACCTAGCAAGTTAACTTAACTACTTCAATATCTCCTAGTGCTTGTAAGAATCCATTAACCAGTTTTCAGGAATATTCAGCTATCTTTGGTAAAGAAATTTTCAACTGCATATGGCATACACATTAAGTTTATTCAATTTCTAAACATAATGTTAAGTTGCACCACGTGGACAAAATTCTGGAACCTCAATTTTTGGAGGTTATCAACCCTTTTATGCAAGGGCTATTAAAGTGAATGCCCCCAAATGATCATTGCTATGTTATAACTTTTCATGCATATCACAAAGACAGTTTACACTTAATCTCCTGTATAGGCTTTTAACCAAATTTATACATTTACATCCCCAGAATATATACTATGTGCATCAAGATGAGAAAAGTCTGTTCCCCATATAATTAACATGTGTTACTGCAAATTCCAGACTGATTAATCTGACACAATTAAACAAAAATTCTTGTTTATAAGAGCTAGCTTGTCAAATTTGGGGGTTTCAAGGAAAACATTGCTGAGCAACCTGTAATCCAGCGATGTAAGTTGCCCATTTACTGTTACAATAAGAAAGCAAGCCTTATTGTTCCCAACTGCGTGCAATTAAAAAATGTGACTTCCAAGGTCAAATGAGCTATAACATTTGTGAAGGTGCAAACTATAAAGCATCCAGCATAATGCTCACATTTTACAATATTGGAATTTGTCACACATTCCAGCACTTGTTGGCACCACCTGAGTCTTGGAGTGATTCTATTGGGACAGCAAAGTGATGCGCCCATTTTCCAAATGTGATTAATGGCATTCAGCAATATAGTAACCCAAGCATTGAAGTAAATTTGGACTCACTTTGTGTTTTAACATGCTAGTATATTCACAGTTTGTGCACACTATCATTTAAGATAATATTTACAGTAGTTAGAAAATAGCGGTTCGAACATAGGGTCATGACAGGGAAACCGAAGCTTACCAAGAAACTTCGATGGTGGCCATATTGGCAGCCAGTATGAAAACCACCTGCTCTCACATTCCATTGCGACGGCGGCCGTTTTGTTTTGAAAATTCTGGAAAAACATCAAAATTTTCTAATCTTTTCAAATTTTTTCTAGAAAATTTCCAGGTGTTGCGCAACATAGCCTCAGGCTGCGGCTCCCTAAGACAACACCCAGACTTAATTACATAGCCTCAGGCGTGTCCCAAGAGAGACGCCCACCACGCCGCCATGACATAGTCTCGGGCTGATGTCTCCTAGCAGACGCCCTCCATGACATAGCCTGGGGCTACGGGACTTTGCAAGTTTTTATAGCATTTCGACGGAGGCCGCAGTGGCGTAGTGAATAGAGGACATGTTAAAATTCATGCCATTGCTGGACTTTGTTATTTTCCATTTAGTGACAATGACGCTGTAGTGCAGTCAAGAGAAGCCTTACCGAACTCTGTTTATTTTCGACGACGTGGCGTGTGAGAAACAGGCGACAATGTAGCAGTATTTCAGCGTGGAACGCCATGTAGCCGTAAACATATTCACGAATGCCTAAACAGCTTGTACGTGACAATGCTAATTTCCTAGTACTATTTTGTATGGACGACCTGAATTTACGTCACATTTAATCTGACCATGATAATACCGATATGACATTCGACAGATTTAAAGAAATGTGTTCGCATTGCTGGCGTGAACCTCACGGTTTCCTAGTGATAGCAAAAGATTTTCCACTTGATAAGGGATGGTACCGTAGAGGTTTTGATCAGTTCATTGTGGATCATCAGTGAAGTATGAGCTACTCAGTATCCAAGTTCGGACATAGCGGTCTGAAGCGGGCACCGGAAAGCTGTATTATATCCACTATTGACGGGAACTGTAGTTTTGGAGGGAAACCAGCCAAGAATCTAGGCGGCGCGAAACATGACGGTGATGCCGTGAATATATCCTTTGTCCGCAGCATTACCTCGGAAGCGTTGCGACCAGTAGCGGCACTTCAAACCAATATCGAGACGCATCTACACACATTATTGGCAGGTATGACGCAAATCGCCGCTTTAGAGACAGCGCTGAGTGATGTGGGAGAGCGCATAGCCAGCAGAGTTCATACGAGCATGACAAGTGAATGTTGCCCATTGACCGAAGACGTTAAGAAACTATCTGCGTTGCGTGGGAAGCTCGCTACTGTGGAAGGTCGCCTTTTCGATACCAATATACTAACCACTTACATGGATTTGCAGCTCGGTACATTAATCGAAAATGTGTCCCAACTGACTGCTTTTACTACCGGGGACGCACTCGAAGCTGTAGAAGGCAGGCTGTCCGGCAACAAGAACATACTGTCTACCAAAATGGAGGCCCAGCTTCACAAATTATCCAAAGACGTACTGAAACTGAACGCATTAGGGGGTAGGATTTCAGCCGTGGAGAATCACTGGTGTGGGAGAGCAAGTTAGCACGAGAGTTCTAGCAGGTCTCACTGCGAAACTAAATGGGTACCTTAATGCTAAGACAGATGGCGAGTTCACCTTATTAGATAAGAAGCTGCATTCAAAACTAGTCGCCATGGAAGACCGTCTGTTCGCCAATACGACTGTACTGTCTACCAAACTGGTTGCCCAGCTTCGTAAATTGTCCGATGATGTAGGGAAACTCGGCGTGTTAGGCAGTACGGTTCCAGCTATGGAGAATAAAACTAATGATATGGGTGAGCATGTTAGTGGTCTCGCTGCTAATCTAGACAGTCACCTTAATGACAAGACCGCGGTGACACCACGCTGGATGTAATAAGTAAAAAGTTAGAATCGAACCTCGATGCCATCAGTACAATGTCAGTCACAGTGACTAAACATTTTCAAACTTTAACTAATAATATGTGAAGCATAGTGGGAAGCAAGCTGCCTGCCGTGTAAGCACAGCTTGTAGATTTGGGCGAACGTGTTGACTATAGGTCTCTTAGGACCCTCGCGGCGACATTGAGGGATAATCTGCGTGTAGCGAAAGATAGTGCAGGCAAGATGAGTGGCGTAGAAGCCAAGCTCAGAGCAGTTGAGACAAAGCTCGAGCAGTTCGACAAAAGGGTTTTGCAATACTTTCCGCGAAAATAGCAGATCACCTTAATGTGTCAGGCGCAGGTTCGGCTACGCTTAACACATTACGCACACAGATGGAGAGCGTAGGTAGCCTAGAAACAAAACTCAGGTCGATATTCAAAGGTATGACTAATAAACATATTACAAATATGCTCAAAAAACTGGATAGGCATAGCCAAACTTTGAGTACGGAACTGTCGGATATTGAGGAACTTATCCACCTCAGGATTGTTTGTTATCTAAATGATTTGCGCACGGACGATGAAAAATGGATGCATTGCGAGCACGTGCGTACTGCTGTTCTCCAGAAACTCAATACACTCAAAGATAAAATCGTTAATCTGATTGCGCGTAGAGCCATTGTCTAATATATATATATAGTATTATCATTCCACTTTAATTTTTAGTATAATGGATGCCGCCGTTGAGTATTTATGTCGTGTCATTGCAAGTGTGTGTGATAAGTATCTGCAGGCCAAGTGGGTGCGTATGAAGTGCGATGCCGTACTGGAAGAAGCCTTCCGACCGCTCACATCCCGGCTGGATACTTTACCCCGTTCTTTCACAATCTTTTTCCGGCCGCAGCAATGTGATGTTTTACCGGAGTCCCGATATTCACGGTACATTCGTGAAATGGTCATACGCGAACATCCAAATGTTATCGCTACCTCGGAGATGCTATGTCCCATCTCTCGTGCACCGACTATAAAACCACGTTCAAACTCACTTAAATCTTGATAACCTGCCATTGTAGCAGCAATAACCGATCAAGCAGCAGATCGCATCGCATTACTGTGATTGGTTCCATACCTCTGTTATTTGCATACGCACGCCTTACCAGTTTTTTTGGCTCTTCAGTGTACTAATATGTACAAGTATAATAGAGGACCTCTTGACATAACTAAAATTTAAAAGTCCTCCTTATATAATGTTTTGAGAAAACCTACATTAGCTGTTATTTGATTTAAAAAAACCAACCTCAGGAAAAATAACAAAAATGGTGACAGAGAAAGCTGCTAGACTAAATAGTGTTAAATTGTAATGATGGCAAAGAAACTATAAACAGTACTAGTGTCATCTAATTTAAACACCAGTTTATTTATTCATTTTCGTTTACTTATTTATACAGCTTTACATGCCTACTGACAGCCATAAGTCTTATAAATAGTAGACACAGTACAAAAATGTATTAATTACAGCCCATAAAGTGGGTTGAATAGAATAGGTATCAGCATTACTTACAGAAAATTTTAGTACCAAATAATTTTGGAGCTCTCCCATAAACAAGTAGTACAAAACAAAATACTTTCATTTCCTCTGGTATAGGTAAGCATTCTATCTAAGAAATTAAACTTTTAATTAAAATTTACCTCAAATCGTAATTAATATACACAAGCATACCCAAAATTATATCTTCAGAAAATGGTGATTAATTTTAAATAAAATCTTTCTATTGCTCATTAAAGGAAAAAAAAAAAAAAATCCTAAACAGCAACTTTTTTACATTCCTAAGAATGAAATTAACAATGAAGAAAAACAGATATTAAGCTTGTAACATCAACTTTTAGTTTATCAGTGGAGTCTCAAGGAGGGTCCTGCATTTTTGGTAAACCTTAATTTAACGTAAAAAAGAATCTCAAAATTTACTCAAACTATCCCTGAGTGGTGTAATTACTGTAATCCTATGTGCAAACCCGTACATCAGTAAAAAAGGCTAGGAACACTAGAAAAATATAGCATTTAAATTTTTTACTTAATATTTAATCAAGAAAATTAAGAATCGCAACTTTATAATTTCTAACAATTAAAATACAACGTAGGAATATTTATTACAGCAATATGACATTTTATGAACATAGATAAAAAGTCTGTTGGTGTCTGCCTTTCACATAAAATTCATTTGTTACATCACAGTATATTTAAATGTTGTACATCCATACGCAAATTTTCCCCAAAACATATTTACGTAAATTTACACAAAATAAATTTTTTTTTAGAGATCTTATCATTTTTTTATAACTGCAGGTTGATTATGGATCCATTTTTTCCCCCATCATAACAAATATATGATGCATATAAGATATTTGACAACAAAATGGTGGCCACCTATTCATAAATGAGGTGCTAAAAGTGCGACGGAAACATCTTATTTACAATGCCCAAATGTGGCTGCCTTCAATGAGTCATGTCATTAACCACTCAAAATGTGCGCCTAGATTTTTACTGAGTTAGTATTTAATGTAACAAACACTTCACTCACTAACACCTTAACACTTCCCTGTATGAATATGTAACAATCTTCGGACATGTATTCTAATTTCATCATGCTGCACTGTAATAAGTTTATATTTTCATAGGCAAATTAAATTTTGTAGCCAATAAACAAATACATAAATTTTATTAAAGAATTTTAAAATTATAAATACTTCAGTTTTAAACCTTTTTATGCAAGATGTGTCTGCACTTAGTTTAGAAAACTAAAACTAGCATGCATGTGCACACACTTAGTTTAAATATTTGTCAATAGATAATATAAAAGCCACATACTCAGTTTAAATTCGTTAATGTTAAAGCTTTCATCAGTTTGCTAAAAATTTAAATTTTGATTCAAACGAACTGTAGAGTACGGTAAAGGTGTAATAAAAATAAAAATTGCAATATTTATTAACAGAGAGTGAATTTTACATTTCTGTTCCACATTTAATGTGCGGTACTATGGATATGTAGGTGGCATTTTAAAGTCAAAATTAAAATCATTCAGCAAGGATTAAAGTAGCCAAACACTATTTTTCTGTGAGAGAACGCAGCATTTGAAAAAAATTAGTTTTCTAATAGTTTTCCTGTTTACTGGCCAACAAGCCAAGATCCAGAACATCCGTAGCACCAACTGTACGCAAATTTTATGTGACACACGAGTAATAGTTAGAATGCCCTAGATGACAAGACACAATGAAATTGATTTGTCCGCACAGCATCTTAACGAGGCTCTCATACAAATGACATGTATTGTGCAAGACATCTTCTGCAAGACAACCCATAATTGACTTTCTGGTAATCACCAAAGCAAATATGCAACGCCAGTAAAGCGTAACATGAGAATCATGCAAATTTAAATATATAATAATGAAACAGAGATGCCAAACTTTTAATGTGCCTGTCAATAGTGACATCAGAAAAAACTAGTTGGGGGAGGGGGGTGATTTACCAGTAGGGAGATAATACTTGACATTAAATACGTATAATGTATAAAATCGTCAGACTCACGATTAGTTGGAATTATTGATGAGGAACATGTTACACAGTTCACAGTTCTTCAGTCATTATTTCCCTACATAATATTTGCACATTGGCTAAATTTGTTCTATTATTTTATCAATAATCTAGTTACAACACACCCCCCCAAATTACACATAGCAAAAAAGTTCCTGATGAATTATTTTTCACTAAAAGATTTCAGTGTTGTTTCTTTCGCATCACTCAGCTCTTTTGCAGTGAAACACTTTTGATAGCATGCTTCTAAAGATGAAAACATTTTTGTTTTTCCAATTAAAAGTGCAGCTAAGGTCTTGGTGCTCAAATTTGGCCTGAAGTCAGTTTGGTTTTTCCTGCTAAACAACATGTTCAGTTTCAGCATTACTATGACGGATTAACAACAACGAAAGCATCACCTTGGGAAGTATCTTGTATTTCATGTTGCCAGAAACAATCCTTCAATTTTGCAAATTATATCCAAGCAACATCCATTCATCCACAAACTAGAATGTCATCGGTCAAAGGATCTGCTGTGTCCAATGAAAACTCTTCTTCCAGGCTGTCTTTTTCATTACAAGAAACTATGTCTGGAAACAACACAACAAAGAACAGATGCTAATGAAGAACTTGCTATTAGTGAAACATCGACAACTTCTGCATGTTTTAAAACTGGATCTTTTACTGGAAACTTTTCAACAATGTACTTATAATTTGCAACAATAAAGCTGTGCAAACATTTGTAGACCTTTATTTTATTACTGATAGACAAACTACCTCCTTTAATTACTTCCTTCATGTACTGCCTTGTACCTACACCTATGACAAGATCGTCATTGTCCTTCTGTGAATGCCTATTAGAATATGTTATATATGAAAGGCATTTCAAACCTGGTCCCGACTGCTTTCCCAAAGCTGTTAGTTTCATATATCTTACAAGCAAATCCATTAAGAGTGAGTTGATGCATCTGCAAACTTTACGGGTAGAGGGAGATTCTTGGTGCAAAAGTGCATTATACTTAGTAAAAACAGGAAGATCATTTCTCAGAAACAGAAGGTATAATTTCGTAGCATCTACTTCCATCACAGATTTCACAGTAAGAAATCTACTATCTGAGTTTGTATCTTCACCAATATAAACAATAATTAAAATTTTCCCACTATTCTAAAATTCTGTCCACAGCATCACAGAGAGGTAACCTCCTTGTGCTCACATGTTTTAATATTTTGTGGCTCTTCAGATCTCATCCACACCTTTCTTCATACAATTTTGATGTTTTCTTTCTTTTGGAGCTTCTTTACAAAAATTAATATATATCCACCAATACTGTATCAACACTTACACCCACTTCCAAATATTTAGTTGATTTCTAAGCAGCTAAATGAATAAGATGACAACCTCAAACAATCATTGAAGGATGCTGCTGCTTCAAAAATAATACAACCCCCTTAAAATTTCCAACCATCATATTGGCATTGTCACACCCAAATGACAAGCAGTTTTCCCACTTCAGACATTTTATTCTTAATTTCACAATCAAGCGCCCTAACAATACCCTCCCCTGTGTTATCAGCATATTCCACAACTGAAAGAAGCAAGGTTACAATAGTATCACTTTCTACACTAAAAAACATGGCAATTTGCAATCATAGAGTTTGCAATCATACAGATTGCAATCATTTTGATTATTGCTCCTATCCGTGGGCAACAAAAAAGGTCCACTCTGCAAGATTTTTACAATGTCTGGAACTGTTGACTCGGACATTTTTTTTTTTTTGTGAGGTTTTCATCCAACCACAAGCATATTTTTCCGCTATTTTCGAGTCTGGAAACATTACCTTAAACAAAGGTTTCACGTGGTCTGCTGCAGATAGCGGGAGGTTGTGCTCAACTAAATAATGTGTGAAGTAAAATTCTGCTTTAATAACACTTTGAACATCTTTCAGTATGAAATATGTGGTAGGCATTTTGCACTGACCTCTGATGCACCCGTATTCTACGTGTTTCTTAGATTTCACGTGTCATCGACAATCATCCTGCCCCTCCGTGTTTTACAGAAAAACCACAATTACAAGTGTTGCAAAACACGTAATATGACGACACTTTTGACGGTTGTATGCACAGAAATTCTTATGTATATATAACTTCTTGTGTACTGCTGATTTGGAACTACTTGCTTTTTCATTACACTTTCTATGGTACTATCACTTTCCTTTCATTTTTCAGACATTATTATTAGTAAACCTACTTGCATCAACACTAAGCAGCAATGTTACCACCGCATACTTGATAAATATACAGATAACAGCATTGTTTGCAATTTGCTAGTGTACTGTGCTACCAACTGTGATTTTTACTATGCACTTCTTCACCAACTACATAGTATGTCATGTAACATAAAAAAACACGTAATTAAAAATAATATAACATGGCTGCGAATTGCGAAAATGAAAAATACGTACTAACTACTGAAAATTCATAGTAACTGACATCTCTGATGTGATATATATAATATATATATATATATAGACATAAACACACACACACACTTTTTAAAAACATATGAAAATATCCATGTATTGCTTACTACATAAAAAAGGGTATACTTAAAGTTATCATCAATTAAAAACAGTACGTTTGCCACTGTTACCACGTGATCGCAAAACACTCGCAAGTTGGACCAACATCAACAATCATAATTGTAGTGTGGTACTGCATGGATGGAAACAAGAAGTCTACCACTAGTTTCTTAGTGCAATGAATAACTTCACAGATCACTAATTGTTTTTTATCAGGCAAAATTTCCATTTTTTACCTTCCAACCATGCTAAAAATACTGTGGCTTAAAATAAGTTTAATTATTTCTAGTTACTTAACTTTAAAATAAGATAATGTGCTTATATAAAGCATTATATAAAATTAATAAAACCACTTGAAGACAAACATTAGCTTAATGATTACCTGCATACAACTAGGATGCTGGCATCTTGAAAACAATAAAATTAATGAAATAGTGCTGCGTATATCAGACCCTACACATCAGACACTAGAGATACCACTTTACTAAAAGTAATACTGAAATATTGCAGAATCTTGATTATGCACCATACAACAGGAAATATATATATTGGGCATTTAATGTAATATTACTTAGTACTTACCAGAAAGAAAATCACACTATTGAGATATATATAAAAAAATTTAGATTTCTGAATAACGTGTTTTTTATTTCAAGTCTGTGATTTAAAAAAAATTACAAATTACAGTAAACTCCTGATTATTTGTGTTAACTGGGACTGGTGAACACCAGAATAATCGAATTATGGCCAAAAACCCAAATAATCCAAATACTGACATTAAATTTTTTCCTAACCTTAAACTAAGTTGCAAAACATGCCTGGCAGTTAAATGATCAAAATTACATTGTACAAGCTGAAAAAAATATTTTAAGTGAGGAACATGAGCAATATAGTTGGCCAACAGAAAATAAGCAAAAACTTTATAAGGTACAGTAAATTTTTGATTATTCGTTCCCGTTTTACATTTTACCATATATCCCATTTATTTATTTTGGTCCCGTCGTATTTCCTATGTAAACAATGCTAATTGCAGACCACATTTAACTATCGCAGAACGTTTGTTTTCCTGTAACGTCCGTTTAAAACAGACGGTACATTCACCAAAGATTATGCACATTCATCATTTTTTAACACTATTTGGATGCAAAACAAAGCTTATAATCGACAACTGATGCTATCGATAGTATTGTTTACATCCCACAACCGTTTTTCGTGTTTTATTCAATTATTCTTATTCTTACATATTTGCTGAACTCGTAGGTTGGCAAAAATGAGAATGAATCTCAAAATCTCTGGCACTGTATTGATAGATCTATGATCTTTTTATTGTAAACTGAACATGGCATGAGGTTATGGACGTGGCTGTATTTTTATGGGCGTAATTATTATTGGAAACTATCGGTTGCATGTTTGGATAGTATCGAAAGGGTTTGGAAATGACTGGTACGTAATGGTTGGCCAAAATGGTTGCAAATAGAAAGTTGTGGCAATTTTAACCGAGGGAGTGAGCATGGTTTGGTCGATGAAGGAACATTGGACGATAACATTAAAAACTGAAGTTTTTAATTTAAAGTGAATATTTTATCATAAATTGACTTGAATAAGTAGTTTTTAACATCATCTTTAGGCTTTTGGTTTAAACAAACATAGTATGTATTAAATAGAAGTGAATAACATCAAATGAAAAAACAGCAGCACAAATTTTATTTATGTAATGACTACTTAAGTTTTTATTTTGACTCGTAAGTAATGCATGAATAACCCAAAAACTGAATAACCAGGAGTTTGCTGTACTTGAAACCAAATGGCAGATTCCACAAACCATTAAAAAAAAAAAAAGAACAAATGATCCTAAAGTGTACTTGTTGCCGACTTGCTAAATATTTGTCTTTAAGAACAACAAATGATATTCATAATTAAGAAAAAGTAAAAATCAGGGAGTTTTTTGGAACACAGAATATCATTTAAAATTGTGGTCTTTATGAAACATTTTGAGATAAACTATGTGTAGCACTTAACTGCAAACTATCACAAAGGTATCTCCATATGATGAGCCAGGAGACTTGAGATCTTCATCAGGTAAAACAACTCAAAAGAGCAAATGAAAGTTGCATAGTAACTTCAAAAGTTGAACCAGAAGTGAGCTAAAAGCAAGTTAGAAAATAAAACCTTTGCTACAGATTGTTCATGGTAGTAAGAAATTTTGAAATCAACCATTGAAAAAATTACTACCTATTATTGCATATATGTAATTCAAAATTAACACTGATGGCTTCACTTTGTAAAGTTGACAGCGATTAGCAAAGAGTAGTTTAATGATTTAACATCTAAGTGAAAGAATATCTGAATTTGTAGCAAATTAAACAAGCTCCTTTGTGTTTTGTAAACACTATATAGTAACATGATAAAACACATAAACATTTGTTATAACTCAAAAATTTAAATTTGCTACACATTCGCAAAGAGAAGCACTCATGCTAGACATTCACATCTCCACTGATAGATGATGAAAGCAGCCCACTTCAGAGAGAATACAGTTTTAACACACACACACAAACAACTAAAACTGATCATTTATGAAGATCACTAGAAAAGGACCTTACATTATACAGTTTCTCAGTGAATTTGTACACTTTGTAACTGCTTTTCTTTGTATTCCGAATTATTTCCTGGCAATTACAGAATCTAATATTTTACTTGATGTGGACATGTTTACTTGTGTGCCTGTAAGCAAGATGAAGTAAACATTATTTATTTAAAAAATGTCTAAGTTAGTTAAAGAAACTATGGTTGAATATTTATTATGGTGGCTGTAGTTTATGTGGTCCTGTAGAGTTATAAAAAGACAAATTCATTTGTGTTAGTAATGGCCCAAAATGTGAAAACTAGGGGTGGGTCAAATACTATTTTTGTTAGAATCCGAATCCACAGTCAAATCCTTCAAAATATTCTCCAATCTTGAACCCGAAATCAAATCCATGTTGCCAAAAAATTTGCTTGATCTCTTAACAATATTTTTTTCTACAGTGGGAATATACTGAGAACACAACTACAGATAATTCTAAGAGTGGATGCACACAAACTAAACAAACAACAAAATCAATCAAGATAATCTCATGCAAAACAAAAATTGAAAAATGACAGTGAACTACACACATCATTAGCACTGACGTCATGGTGTAAATTTCTGGCGGGAATAATGCTATAAAATAAATTTAACAGTTTCCTGAAATAGTATAGGCATTTATTAAGAAACAGTATTTGCGTAATTTTCAGTATGGTTAAGCTAAATGTGTACGCAAAGTAAGGCAAAGATGTCTGAGGTTTGTTTACATACATACTGAACTAACATGGTGAAATAAGTGGACTGTTTAGGGAAAGACCCTGCAACTTACAAAAAATGGTTAAATTGATTTACTTAATTTTGTTTACATAATTTGTAGGATATAATAATACAAGATTTCACTAAATAACTTATTTGTCTTTATTCATGTTTTCCCCCATAAAAGCCAGTTTTGTGGAAATAACCTTGTTGCCATAAGGGAGGCTTTCAATAACTCGATACACATCTTACCCCAATAACATGATAAAGGAAAATTGTCATACAAAAGAACGGGTTTGAATATTATCTGTAATGTGCAAAAGTAGTCAATATTATACAGAAGTCAACATTTTCTCTAAACATATACAACACACTATTAGTTGCAAATATAGTAATAATTCAGTGTGATTTGAACATCTGATTTGAGGCGTTGAGAACCAGATTGGCGTAACCCTCCTTTATTCGAAAAACGAGTTAAGGCCTAAAACGAGGTATGACAAAAACATGTTTTGTTGTGCCATTAACTGCATATTCTTCTTGTTGTTACTCAAATGGTACTAGTGTTGCTATATGTTGTGGCACTGACGAACTTGAATAAAAAATAAATGCCAGAATGGCCTAACCAGTTTAGGCCACTTTGGCACTTTGTGATTATGAGTAATAGCCAGATTGGCCTAACCTTAATTGTTAGTTTTTCTGACCTAAGTTGGCTACAGTGGCAGAAAAAAAACTAATGCAGCGAAGCCCATTTTGTTCCTCTATAAGTTCTAACACCACCCAACAAATAGCAGCACATGCAGCTCTAAAAGTGGGGTCATATTCTTTGCATTAGAGGTACCCTTCTATAATAACTTCCCTTTTCTATGTTGATATTGTGCATAGAAATATGAGGGGAAGTAGATACTGTATTTGTATAGATGGAAGATAGTGATATCAAAAATATTCTTTAGGATATGGATTCAGAATATGTACCGAGTAAGGTTGTATCTTCAGGTACACACATCATAATACTTTTTTTATTTTAATAATAGTTGAAAGAAAGTTATGTACCTAAATACATAATAAAAGTGATATAGGTAAATCTTGCAGACTAAGTTTTATTCTTTTTAATGTGCACACGAGAGTGAACAATGAAATGAAGATCAACTTACATGCAGCAAGACAATGGATGGTCCAGAGAAAGAACAGAGGATGGAAACATACGAAAAATACTGAACAATGGAAGAAAAACATCAGGAAAGGGCTAAGGAATTCAGGTAAAGAGCATGTCAACATATAAGGTAAGGTAGCAAAAAGAAATTTACTGGCACTTTCTGTGAATGTAGCAGTAAATGTGGAGACAAATTCACACAAGAATATCAATAAAAACTTTTTGATATATATTATAGACTCTAAGATCATGATAAACAAACACGTTAGTTAGTATCTAGAGTGAGAGTTGTTGACAAGAAAAGAATGTACAAACATGAAGAGTCGTGCCGATCAAAATCAAGAATATATATACTACATTACTCTGAGAATGGTACCAAGGTTAATGTTTGTAAAACATTTTTCAAGAATGTGTACTTAATACCTGATGAATGAATTAGTCGAGCATTACAAAATACAAAATGTGATAACTGTTACAAATTTGTTTAGTGACATGAGTGGGAGACAATTCACCACACAACAAAACTGCCAAGGGAAAAATTGATATTGCAAAAACTTTCATTCTGTAATTTCTTCATACGTTTTGTACTATACAAGAAATAAAAATAAGCAGGAGATACCTGGCCCTTATTTTAATATTTTCATTATGTACACTGAGTACTGCAAGCATTGTGAAGCAGATAATGTTAAGCCTGTAAAACAGTGGGTTTTTAGAAATATTTTTAACACAAATTTTGAATTTTCACTTTCACCCTCCAATAAAAGATTCCTGTAGGACATGCAATGTGCTGAATACTCAGTTAAAAGTAAACACCAACACAGAGGAAAGGAAAAAGTTGAAAACAGAACTTGAACTGCACCAGAGGTAAGCGGAGCTGGCACATTCTAAAATGAAAAACGATGGAGAGGAAGCTAAAACAAATGGGAAAACTGTTACTGCATTTGATCTTATGAAAACTTTAACCTACACCTGTTCTTTCAACGGGTGTATTCTACTATAAGAGACAACTTTGGACATACGTCCTTAGAATCCACAACTTAGCAACAAATGAAGCAAAAATGTATACGTTGGACGAGACAAAAGCATCAAGAGGACCAGAAAAAATTGCTTCATGTTTCTTGCATTACATAAAAATCTATGCAAACACAGAAGAGTTAATCATGTACAGCAAACAGTGTGGTGGTCAAAACTGCAATATAAAAATGATTGCTTTCATAAATAATGTTTGTAACAGTCGACAATTTTCTGTTAATGTGGCTGATCACAAATTCCTTGTGTCAAGGCATTCCTATTTGCTGTGCAAACAAGACTTCGGGTTAATCGAAAAGCAAAGAAATTTTACAAAGATGTATTTGTACCAGGAAATTGCGTTCCTGTCATATTAAAAGCAAGAAATAAAAAACCCTTTAAGGTTGTCACAATGAAAGCCAAAGACTTTTTTCGTTACAGTGCTCGGTGCTGGGAAATGATATCACAAACAAGAAACCAGACGAAGAGAAAGAAAAGGTGCCGTGGCTTAAAATGCAGTGGATTTGACTGACTTCTGAAAAACCCTTCTTTGTTCATTACAAGTTTACAAATTCAGCAGTGATTGATTTCTTTGCTGTGAATATTTGAAAATGTACGTATTCTCACCGCAACACAAGATGTGCATCATTGGAATTACTTTACTCTATTGGGAGGCCTATTACCAATGCAAAATATAAGGACTTATCTCTTCTTCCATACATTCCCACAGTACACCACAATTTTTATCATCAAAACAATTGTACATGTTCTTCAGAAGAACAAGGCAGTTTTGTGGATGAAGAAGTGTATTAGGTAATGGAAGAACATACCAAAAATTTCCTATATCTATTGAATTCATTGGTTCTTTTGTGTTACACAAAATTACGAAAAAGTATTTATTTCTGCCCAAAACAATGTAAAATGAAGTGAATTTTGTCACCAAATGCATTTCGGCCAAACCCACAAAACCATCACTGAAAAGACTATTTATTATAAAGTGCCATAATGTTATTTCATTCTGTATTTTTTATCCATATTATCAATAAATTATAATATTTGCTGTAGGCACATACATTTAAAACCATTATGCAAGTCTCTGAAGTTGAAAGATAAATAATGTCTTTTTTACAAAAAGACATAATACATGGTTATTTATGAAAAGCATTTTCTCAATATTAACTTAATTTGGCTTAGGCCACTCAGTTCTCAATGCCTCATTTATTCTGCTTTAAAACAGAGGACACTCAAAACACACTGGAAGAAAAGATACTACTTCCAAGAATGCACTTGATGAATGTCACCTGACGGCATCAATTATTGATAACTATCTGTGGCCATTGGAATACAGCATCAGAGTAAACATACCTGTAATTGAGGAAGTGGTAAATTACCAACACTGTTTATTAATATCCAGTTTATTTTAGAAGAAATCTGAGTTTAGTTGAGAGATTTGGGCAGCTCTTCACAACGAGGTCTTGAGAGCCGATAAAAAATCTGAGATGTGCAAGATATAGGACATTCCGTCCTGTGTCTATATCGGATCATTCTTTCTGGCCCAGGATATGGGAAATCCCAAATAATACAGAAAACAATAACTTAAAAAAAAGTATGAATCTAAGCATTAAAATATTATGAAATGTTATATTTTGGAAAAGTTATTTAAAATAAAACAACCAGAGTTATATGTGCTTATTAAAAAAAAAAAAACATTAAAATAATTACAATTTTCTGTTTAAGATACATAAATGTGTAGCTTTGGTTCCATAGTGAAATTTAATTATAGACATAATATGTAAACTTACATCAACAACTTGAGTGAAATAATTATCCTTACAAATAAATTAATTCACAAAAATCTCAGACAACGTTTTCATTAGTCCTAACCAAAATACTTCTATGTGGGTTCAACAATGTTTTCTAGCATTTTTCATTGAGCCACGAATTTCCCGGTCCCATTTATCAGGGTTTAGTAGGAGTACAATGTACATGTCTATGTTTTTGTCTAGCACAAAAATTTTTCTCTACCTCTAGTACGAAAAATATTTAGCAGCAGCACTGTAGGAACTGTACATACAGACGGGTACCAAAGAAAATTGTCCACAAACAGCACTGCAGTAATTGCACTATCACCCATCTTTCTTGACAAAAATAAAGAAACCAAATAAACACACAAAATATTTTACAATACTGAACTTATAATTTATAAAATTTCCTTACCATCCATGAGCAACCAATGACCAGTGAGTACCCATATGCACACAATGCACACGGCGAGTGAAAAAGAGAGGAGCTCTGCACCAGTGAACCGGCCACAGACACCAAAAGAGATCCTGCACAGACAGACTTGTTTAAACCTAGATGACTAGAATTAATTTGCAATACAGGAATTTTTTACATTTTTTGAAAATATCACAAAAAGTGTGTAAAAAAAAAATAATGCATTACATATTATGTCCAAACTAAGAAACCAGTTCAATAAAACCACTATCTTAACAACTTATAATGTAAATATACTCAATCTCCTTCCAAAGAATATCTTCACGGAGTGTGAATTATTTAATTATGGGATAATGGTTTTAAAATACACTCATTTGAAAAAACGAATTGATGACCATGAACAAATTGCACAAGTACAAAGAAGGTTGCCACACAGTATTGTCATAAATCAACATGCGTCCCATTTGCGTTTAATGCAGTTTGCTTGCGCGGCTATGCCACTAGGGGGCACCGAATAAGACCTTCGTAGCAGTGTGAGCTACAAAGCCAAGTTCAGTGAACATGCAGCATGACCCAACGGCACACTCCACCAGCCCTAGCTGGATGAGTTTGAGAGAGGTCCCATCGTCGGACTCCAGGAGGCAGGTTGAACGTTTTAACACATTGCTCACCACTTAAACTGTTCTGCATAGGTGTGTCTGCACTCCATTCAGGGACATGTAACCAACTGGGGATATGCCTTTGTTCACCAGTACCATATTCAGGCGGCTAGCAGAGAGGGATCAGTCGTGACATCCATTATGACCTGAGCATAGCCAAACACTTGTGACATTCTGCCAGGAACGGGCAGCTTGAGGATATGGGTGAGTGGAGTTCAGCGATAAATCAAGATTCTATCTGGATACAGACTACCGCCGAATTTGAGTCTGGGGACGTCCTGGCCAGCGCCGTGATACACGCTTCATTGTAGAGTGGCACACAGTCCCAACAAGAGGTGTTATAGTGTGGCGTGGCATTTCCTAATTTCCTGCACCTCACTCCTGATGAATGAAGGAACCCTGACAGCGTGGCGATACATTCAAAAAATTCTGCGACCATGTGTGCTCCTCTTACTAGTGCAGCTTGAAAACACCTTTTTCCAGCAGGATAATGCTCAGCCTCACACAGCAAGGGTATCTCTGGCCTGCTTTTGTGATAACTTGCTTCCTTAGCCAGCAAGGTCCTCAGACTTCTCGCCCATCAAGGACGTTTCGTACCAGATTGGATGGCCTCTTCAGCCAGCTGCAACTATTGCAGATTTGGAGGGTCAGTTACGCCAGCTGTGACAGGATCTTTCTCAGGAGAACATCTGACATCAGTATGCCTCCATGCCTGACCGTATTGCTGCCTGTCTCCACGCTACGGGTGGTCCAACACCATACTAAGTGCATCCTGCAAATGTTCATCCCCTGCAATACATGCTTGATGTGGTACAATATTTTGATGTTTTCTATATACAGTGGAAACTCGAATATGGATGGATTGAAAGTCAGTGTCCACAGAAAACTTTCTGTGGTCCCAACAAAATTTCTATGTAAATAATTATAAAAAAGTCAGTTTTTGCCAAACTTAAAAATTTAATTTTTATCCCATCAATTGAACAAAAATTTCTGTAGAATCACCAAAAATTACACACTCCAATCATTTAACAACAAAGTATTAACAAAAAGTATAAGCATTAACTGTACTACAATGCCATACGAAGTCGGTATACAGTACATTATGTATACATTCACAAGTAATACTAATAGATAACACAAATAAAATAAATTTTCAACACACATTGTTTTTGCTTGCATCCTTGAATCTCATTGCCCTGTGTTTAGTCATATTTATGTAATTTACCACTTCCGAAATAACCTGTTGTAGATTTTGTCACAATGTCGCACTTAACTCGTACTTTGTAACAAAAAATAATAAATAATAACAATATACATCTCAGACTACACATCATGTATTTAGAGAGCACAAAATACCAAATAACTACAAAATGTGGAAATACAGTATATATGTGTATGAAATATATACTGTAGAAGTTTTATTAGATGCTCAGCAAGAAATTGCAATGTTTACAGCAGCAACCATGTTCATAACAACCAGCAACCACAAGAAATAACAGTGCCATATTTTCGAGATATTGATTCTGCGATGCGACGTTGCCAACAACACTCGCAAGTTTTTCACTTCATAATTTTTTCTTAGGAATGCATATGTTTAAATGTAACTCTAATAAATATGCCCGGAAAGTTAACAAAAAGGCAATGCAAAATTAAGGAAACCCTATTCACTGCACTTTATCAATCAAATATTCAAGACATTTTTATTTCTTAGCTAGTAACTGTGACTGTTTGTAGTTGCTCTATGGATAATACTTCCGCTACGTTGGCAACTATTTCCTGTGCACTTTGTTTCAAAAGAAGTGTTTAAATACAGCTTTTTATTAAGTTTGAGTGTGAGTACCGGAAAAAATTAGAGTGGATTGTTTATTTGTGTTTTTTTTACATATAAGGTCAACACTTCTTGGTTCCCTTGAGAACTTTATAACAGTGTTCTACTGTATTATGTATGTTTTCTTTAATATTCCCATTTGCATTGTTTTCTTTTAGTTAAACATGACAAACACCTAACATACACATATCAATGTGTTAAACATAAAGTTTAATGAGGTTGGGTTTTTTTTGGTTGACTATTATGTCTAGTCCCATGAAATTCTATGGATAGGGGCTCCACTGTACATACTAGCATGTTCTGTGCTTGTACCCACTTAATGTGCTCCTGTGATGGCACCTTCAGAGTGATCAATAATTTTTGCAAATGAGTGTACATTTAAACATTAAAAACATACATTTATTACAATAATTACACAGTCAACTTCAAATCATATCACTTAAACCAAGCAATTTATAGTCAAATCTCATTATTATACACCAGAAGTAGACTTGAACATCACATTTTGTAGTAATGAAGTTTCTATTAACCAGATATATGCAAGAAAATAAAGCAACCATAAGGACAATTATAACATCACTTTAGAGTACAAATAAAGACAAATAAATGCAGAGCAAAATATCATGTAGAAGAACTATTGCAACCCATTTAACATAATCACTGTAAAACATAATATATTCTTTATAATAAGTTAAATAAACACACCCAAGCAGGTTTGTGAAACATTACGTCAGTTTTCATACCAAAGGATCTAAAAAAATAATTTATGATAGCACCTATTTGATAAGATATTATCAATGAAACATTACCTAAACACACATTTAGAAATATAATTTAAATTACATTAAAATGGTTTGATAAATATATACAAGCATATTAAAACAGAAAAATACTAAATTTCACAAGAAAGACATTACTTTAAATCCACAAATATTAAAAAATTAATATAATTTTAAATACTGATTGTGTACACGATGAAAATTATTCTTTAAAAACAGTTATTTCTTCAATTAAAGCTGCAGCAAATTTCGTAACATCTTACAGTATACATTTTGTTCATTAACTCCTTTAAATAGCTATTACATCTTTTCCTTCTCTGCACACCGCAAATATCATTTATTGGACTGATAAAGTTTTACATACTCCACCTGCAGTATTGACCAAATTAACCACCTACCTTTGGGCAATTAATTTATTAGTGTTTCATATTTTCAATTGGGATTTCTCTACTGACAGAAAAACAACTCTCAAAAGCAACATTTCCATGTGAAAAAATTTATTTACTAAGTTACACAGTAAATAGTGAAAAGAGGCGCAATATCTTTGTATTCTTGGTACATCACTTTTATTTTTGCTCCTTGAATGAAAACTCAGCAGCAACATGAACTCATCTATAATGTGATGATGAAATTACAGAGAAAATGTAACTGGACACCCATACAATTACTTGGGGAAAATTGATCCGAGCACAGGGTATTGGGATATCAGAGTCCGATGCCATCTGCCAACTTAGTTGATGTCGCAGCCGGAGTCGAACTTGATGGCCTGGGGGGGCCATGTTTGTTTACATTACTGACCCTCAACCACTTGGTGTACATCAACATTGCCCCAGTGAATTTGAAGTGAAAAAATTGAGAAACAATTGTAAAACATTGAAACAATTACAAAACTTGGAGGAAAAAATCACATTATTGACCCCAATCCCCACGTTGTATGTGGGTGATGTTGGCCCATAAATTTAAACTAAAAAGTCTGGAAAAATCACCAAAAAAAATCACAAAAAAATGATAAAAAAATTGTTTTAAAAATAAATAAAAAAGTAAATACCAAAAAAATTAAAACACAATTCTAAAAAATTTGCTTTATGTAAAACATGGCCACCTTCAGCCCCCTTTTCCCATACAACTACAGTCCATTGTATTTAGCATTTAACCACTAGACTATGCTGTCAACTCACGATTTTCAGTATTTCCCACTAGTGTGTGCTAGTAACTTTTTTTCAGCATCTACCAACACAGAGTTGCATGTAGACCATTTCCAAACCTGCTGGCAATGATTCCCCCAAACTTGGAGTGTATATAAATATTCTTTCCTATTTTTAATTATATTATTGAAATACTTTTTAATTTGCTTTTTATATAAAGCAGGTAATTATAAAAAATAATGGGTTTAAAAAATAAATAAAACATACAATTATGTTTTTAATATTTCTTTATTACGAAAAATGTAAGCCATTGAATAAGTCACATATTTATATACAAACATATGATAATCACCCTCTTCCACATCTCAATGTCAGCTTTGGCGATCCAGGAATTGTAGTAGGCCAGGAAACCCCACCACTTGACGTATGCTCGCCCATCATGATCTTTCAGATCTTCTCGACCAAATACACATCTGGAAATTTCGTAGGCGGGATCTCCTCTGCATAGAAACCACCACAGATGGATACGTTGTTCAGATAGAGATAGTAGGTCCTCTGAGCATAGTCTAGTATACGTCGCACACAAAAGAGTTCGGGGCTTCAATTTTCTGTGAATACTTTCTCGAAGATGCCTTCTTGTTTGGAAATTTACACCAGGCCACCAATATTTGCTTTAGGCTTGTGTGGGTCCCTACTCTATAGGTTCTAAGCTGGGATTTGTCCTTGACATCTACGGGCTTCATGCGAGTGGCAGAATGAACAGTAGAATTATAATTGCAAACAAGTTTCAGCAATAGCTCTGACCACTTGCAGTTGCCATTTGCAGCTAAATGCCTCTATATATTGCCCTTCAGTCTCCTGTTTAACCTCTTGACGATAGATGTTTTGTGATTGCTGTACGTGGAATAATGGTTTATGTTATGTTTCTTCATCAGTGCCATGAACTTCGCACTGTAGAATTTCTTGCCCTGGATGGTTTGTTGATTGGTTGGGATGTGACCTTTGCGCAACACATCCGTCATCACATTTGCCACATCGACCACATTCTTTGCTTCACCAGCCTGGCCCAGGCGAATTTGCTATACGCATCCATGATTGCCAACATGTATTTGTAGCCTTTGTTGACCAGAGCCTACAGTATCATCTCGATGAAGTTAGCTTGAAACAGGTCGTTCATCCCACAAATCGTAACTTTGCACTGAAAATAGCTGCATCTTGCGGTCACATGCAGTTCATGGGCGATTTCCAACTGACTCATTGTACGTAGACTCCAACATTCAGTTCAATTATGAAAATAATCATGTATTCAATGTTCTTGTCACTGTCGATATTCTTCAGATTTTCGCAACTTTTCAGTGATACAGGTCACTGAAGAGGTCTGCGAGAATGTCAATTTTCCCATGATCTTTGTCCTTGTAAGCGCTGGTCTCTGGATTGTTATCTTGGTAAAGTGCATGAGCAAGTTCGAGCAATGTCTCATATTCTAGCAGGTCTGCATCTGTATACTCCCTGGGCTCCTTGTAAAATAGAAGTTCATAAAGCCCTGGGATTCCATGCAGCTTGTAATCACTTACTAGGATGATCCCACCTGACAAAAACTCTATTTAAATAGCACTGCGGAACCAATTATTCTCGTGCCTGTATACGCCATACACTGTATCATTATTGCAAGATGTATCCGAACTTAGGTACTGGCGAAACAGAGTTTTGAGTTCAAGTGTTTTCTTCCATACCTTTTTCTTGTGTAGCAAATCCGCATTTGGTCCATCATCCCAATCAGTTTTCACAACGTCACATATCTGCTTCTTCGTAGGTTCAACAGTATCGTCTATTTTTGTCTTCACGACTATAGGTGCTCCATTGTCCTCTTTGAGTACATTGAGACAGAGAGTAACAGGCTTAAAGAATTCTTAATTTATAAGGTCGCACAAAAGTCTGGCTCTCAACTATCAAATACTTCACGCGAACAGACTGTATTGCTCGATACAGGTTGCTAGCAGTGTCCAACATCACATTGAATAAAAATGGTTAAAATCTCATTCTCCTATAGGTTTAGTCACGAGTCTTTGACAAATGACTTTTGAGCCTTTCAGTCATTCACTACAGACGTCCAGTATGTCCCTGCTGTGTTTTCGAACTTCTGTTTTCATGGCGAGGCAGGAAATTGAGGTAGTAAATGTGTGCTGTATGGGATCTTTCAGCAATTCCATATTTTCTTCATTTTGTGCAGACACCACATTCAATCTGCCAGTAGTTTGTCTAGTTTGTCGTTGGAACACTTGCTACGTGCTCGTCCATAGTCATCAAATGGTGAATAATCTCCATCTTCATGCATTCCATTTTTGCCCCAAGCTAGGACAAGTAGGTCCGAAAGAATTTGTTCTGTAAGGACCACACAATACATAATTCCAACATGATGCTATTACCATGTTCTAGGATGAAATGTTTAGTACCTGCATCTTCAGATCATTTCGGTTTTCCAATGTTTTTAATTATGTGGCACCTGCAATTATATAGAGGTCAGTCTCTTACGATCACCAAAAATCCATACTTGTCATTCCAGCACAAGGCATACCCTGACTCTCTAAATATGTTAATGTAATCTCCGTATCAAAGTGCTCATCATACACGTTCTGCAAATTCTTATAGTCCATGCAAAACCACATCCACTCATTCGCATTGTCATGAAGCAGTTGTTTGGGTATTCATGAATAAGTCTAGCAGAGGTACATGCAGTCTACGTTCGTATACTGTTCCATGCTAAAGAGTACTCCTGTATGCACTTGTGTTTCTTACATGCAACATCACTGAAGACAAACACAGCTTTGGTAGCACCTTGTTTGGTGGCACAACAGCTACATTATCACTGCATGGGAAATAACCCACCATGCACGGCCTGCAGTACGCATGGCAGATGTTAATACTTCAGTTGCTGGAGCAATTTCAAGTGGAGGTACACATTTTCTTAAACTGAAGACCATTCCCACCATCTCTGTTTTGCAACAGGAAATTATAAGCAAGCAAGTACAGCACTAGTTACCCCCTGAAAAACTGGAAGACTTGCTACGCATCCTAAATGCATATGTGGATGTCTTAGAAAATACCAGACTTCTTAAGCAAACTCTAGCTATTACCCACGAGATCCGACAAACACAACCAGCCCATATACTGTGTGCCTGGTCAATCATCCAAACCTCTGCAAAGGATGATCCTGGAGCAGCTAGCAGACATGAAGAGACGCAGTAGGTAGTTGAACCTGTGTACTCTCAGTATAATTACGAGGTGGTTTTAGTCCCCAAAAAGGGCGAGACTAAGATTTTATGTCAAATACCAAACCCTAAACAATATCACTCCCCCAGGCACATTAATAATGCCCATACCATCAGAGACCTGGAGAAGACAAAATTTTTTCAGCCCTGGATATGAAGAGCGGGTACTCACAAATTCTTGCACATTCTAGTTCACACAAGTACACCACATTTACCAAACCAGAAGGCAAATGCTTCAGTTCAGAGGAATGCTGTTTGGACTTTACAAAGGCCCAGCCACCTTCTAGAGGCTGTGTCTGCTGTTGTAGTTACTGGTTACATAAGGTAAATTCTGTTGGCCTATCTGAATGATGTAATAATCTACTCTAGCTCATGGGAAGAGCATCAAGTGTGCCTGCAAAAGTCTTGGGGTGCTTCACCTTACATGGCTTGACCTGCTGTATGGAAAAATGCCACTTTGGCAAATCCACCGTGGATTACCTAGGTTATACCATCGCCCCTAAAGGGAACTACCCTATGCCTGAGAAGATTTCAGAGGTAACCGAAGATAGGACTTCTACTAACCATAGACAGCCAAAGAGAATTTTGGGCCGGAATTTTGTAGAGGACATAGCCATCTTAATGGAGCCCCTCCGCAAATAAAGTGCTAACTTGACTTCAGTCCAAGAGCAGCAAAAAAGTCAAAATCGCCAGATGGGGCTTATTCCTGACGGAGTTCGCCTTTGACATTAAGTATTTCCCAGGCAAACAAAACAATTAACCAGATGCATAATAACAGTATGTGAGACTAAAGTCTGGGAAAGGATGTTTAACCGCCATCCCCGCCAACACTTGCTGAGCAGAGCCCATAAGTCCTGCAGCAAATCCATTTCCAGAAGAGCAAATGGCTTGAAACAGAGATTCAAGAACTGATGGCGAAAAATCCTATGAATTACTACCTGAAAAAGGAAGTGGTGTGGAACCAACCCATGCACAATCAAAAGACTGGAAGATTTGGGTCTCGTAAGCTCTCTGCAAGAGCACCTGCAAATATCATGACCACCCGTATGCAGGCCAGCCAGAGATTCAGGAGACAATTTAGGCCTTCTCAGACCAATACAAATGGGAAGAACTAATTAAAGATGTGTGGTCCTATGTAGAGCAGTGCAAAACTGTGTGCTCAGCATAAGGCATACTCCAATTGCAACAATAGGTACCCACCCAGACCGACAATGGCCTAGACATACATCACAGTCAATGTGTTGAGGCCATATACCTGCAGCCCTAGAGAAAAAAGATTCCTCCTAGTCATGAAGCACCAATTTTCCACATGGGTGGAGGCCTTCCAAGTACCTAACCAGGAGGCCTCCACACTCAAAGATCATGTTATCCTCTTCATACTGCATCGCAGACACGAGACCAATGAGACCTCTCCTAACCAGCTGCTTTTAGGGTAAAACATCTGTCTGGGTTATGAAGGAGGAATGTTGATATATCCAAAAAAAATACCTGGGTCCCATCAAGAATGACCCTGACCTCTATCACAGGCAAGCAAAGTCAAAGTACATAGCCATCCCTTAAGCAAAGCCAGTGAGAAATTCCATGCTGAGATTGCTCCCAAGTGAAAAGGCTCACACTAAATTGTAGAGAGGCAAGGTGAAGTCTACTGGGCAAAAGACAAGCGTGGACAAATGAAAAAGGTTGTCCACAACCAACTTAAATGTATCCGTCCCAGGTACCTCCATCAAGTGGGAGCCATATCCAAAGAGGAAATGCAAGAGGTAGGATGCAAATACTGCCCTCCACCTCTAAGATCTGAGATCTCCTTAAGGTAAGAGACCCACACCCAGCCTTGGACACAAGCTACACCTAGAGGGTGACCCAGAGGAGGTGATGGGTCCCCTACCCACCCGAGCCAGAGAACTACTCTGCTGCCAAAAGTGCAGGGACTGGCCACATCGCTGGAGACCTCTATGCCACCTCCCAATGGCACAGAGTCACAAAGGGTATCTGCATCACCTGGCTGGGAAGTTTCTACACTACTATCTGAACTCAGTAGTTGGGCAGAAACAAGCCGCACCCTGGCTAAGCTGCTAAACTCCAAAACCTCTCCCATATTGAATGTCACCACAGCAGCCAAGACATGCCTCCCTGAGAGCCAGTAACCCGGTCAACCCAGCAAGGACCCTGGAGAGTCCTATGCCGCCGTTGGACCTGCTGGCCGTGCCTGCCTGGCCGGCATTGCACATATCCGACACCATGGTGAATTCTCAGCACCCATCTCACAACACTAGGATGGCACAAGATGAGCAGCCCTCCCTCCCCCATCACCCCCAAGACACACCAAGAGATCACATCCTCTTTTCAGCTCTGAAGGAAGGAATGAAGGAAGAAACGAAGTTCCCCAACTGGGCCACTACCTAGGCCACACCCCTCTCCAGAGGTCACAACTTGACAACCGGATGAGAGGAAGGAGGGCAACCTGCTCCCATACCGCTCACCAGGGCTAAGGGCTCCACCTCAGCTGTCCACAACATAGATATCCCAGATCCCAGCCCGGCAGGAAAAGCCCTGGCGTAGCTGTCAATGGAACACCTCCGATATAGCAGTCCCAGGTTCCAGCCCAGAGAGCAGCCATGGGGCCAGCGTAGAGACCAGGCGCAGTAATGCTCCAGTTTCTACAAAGAATTTACCTGGTGCCACCCACCATCATTCCAGTGGCCAACTGGCAAAGGCAACCAACCTACACCCACTATGATCAATGAAGAAGTTAGTGTGGCAAGAAAAGTGGCTACTTAAATCTGTCGGTTTTTGCATTCCCAAGTGCCATGAGTGAGTGTAAAGCCCCATGAGAGGAACTAGCTTTGCAAGACCTGTGTCTCAAAAATTATATTATTCAGCTAGGAAAGGCCTTCAGCTTCCAAATGTATTATATTGCTACTATGTCTTTTTCAGGCAAAAATGAACTGAACAATGTTGATGAAATACAGTGTGTGTTCGTCATTAGTTTTTGTGGGTAGGATCCCCAAAGTTCTGTAATCAAAAAATAGGGATTTGTTTGGTAATTCGTACAAGCCATCACCCAACATAGAGTAAGGGAAGGAGCTCTAGCATGCTGTTAACTCAAACAGGCCTTCAGCCAAAAATTGACGTGTCTGAAATAGGAAGTAAAGCATTTTCAAAGGAAAGGCAAAACAAAGAAGAATATACTCAATTAAGTTCATTAGGAATTAATATATGCTTTAATTAATAATGTAAATTACAGAGTGTAGCACAAGTATAAAATCAAGGGTGTATACAGAAGAAGGGGCCAAATGTAATAGATAACAGTTTAGTTTTTTTCCCTTTCATTTTCAGTGTTATATAAATTGTATGTTTATAACGTGATCAATACTATATAATTGTAGCCGCAATACACGACAGACTGTGGAAATTTAAAAAAAAAAGGAAAGATTTGTATATATCCATGCCTTCTGCTTAATTTGCAACCGAGTACCATTGGGGAAGGAAGAAAGAGACATATGGCCCAAGAGTAATTTGACCTCGACTGGGGCAGGCAGCCAGCATGTCAAGAGAAAAGAGGGAAAGTGGACGTGCATACTACCTGCGGAGCTGCCCGCTCCAAGACAGAGGAGGGCCAGCTACAGAAGTGAAGCTACGCCCAACCCACACTGCAAGCTACCAGCAACAAGAGATACACAAAGCTGCAGTCACCACTATACTGATTAGGTGATTTAGCATCGAACAGAGAGGGGGTGAATTGATGTATGTTGTGCCCATGACATCTAACCCTGTCACTGATCTCTCCTCATTTTCCATGCATTCTACCAGATGTCAAAGCAGTTAGCAAAGTAAGGGTAGGCGAGGGAGTATTGCCCCTAAGCGAGCGCAGATACTTCCCACACTAGTCTACTTCCTGAGAGTATACAGGGCTGGCTGGACAATCCAACCATCGCCACTGCCTTTCACGCACAGCTTCACTGCACCACCTTTGTGGAATGGGGATGGCTATTCTAGCCTAGACTCCTGTGCACCCCTGGCCTATCGTTGCACCTATATATAGTGTTGTGGCCGTAAAAACCCCACCAGTTGATCTCCAGTGACCTTCACCTCCAGAGCTCTCTCTTCGTCTCGAGGAGCATGGGGGCTAGTGGTTGCAGTTACAAGTAGCAATGCTGAGCCGGCCGCACCCTTTCAGAGTCCTCAACCGCAGTGCTTGCTATGCAAACTCAGGATACACCACGCCAGTGATACAGGTTATGGTGGTTGGCTACATTTGCGCACCAATAGGCACTTGTGACATGTGTGCCCGACATTTCATTTGGCTTTTGGGGGAATAAAATTGTCAAGTCAACATGTCATACATTATTCCGTGTACCAAGTTTAGTAGTTTACAACCTGTTTTACCAATTCCATACTGCAGTTTCTCACTTCAGCAATTGCCAACCTTATTATTACCTCAGCCAACATACCAGTAGATATGCAATTGTAGAGGACATAAAGGGAAACAGAGTAAGAATCCAAGACAGTAAGCAGGGGGGAGCAATTGTGCCCTAAGGGGAGGGGATCACTTCCAATCTAGTGACTGGTGTAGTGGCAATGCAGGATGTCCTCGTTTGACCCTTGGTTATTTGAACATTACAAATATGTACGATATCCAGCTGCCCACACTCGCAACATCGAAGGTAAACCAGGAGCCACGCATCTACTCACCAACCTTTGTTCAATCCACTGCATCTTGATGTGCTGGGGTCAAAGAACTGAAGGATGAGAGCTTGTCATGCCAAGGCCCCTGGTGCAGCCGAAGCACAGGAAGGATACCAAACCCTACTCACCAATCTCTGTTCGATTCACCGTATCTCGATTTGCCAGGGACAGAGAATTGGAAGGGGGAAAGTATCCTACCAACTTCGCCCATACACTGGAGGATAAGAAAATGTGTAATTGAGCATTGGGGTACTCCTATTCCTCCTTACCTAGCTACCTTACAGACCACTTACCTACCCTCTCACCATATAAATCGCCACACCATCTACCCCATGCCTTATTCCAGTCAAGTGGGAGAATGTATCAAAGCAGTGAAGTCCAATCAGTACCCTCAGCACTCACGTGAGGCAGACTTGCCCAAAACTATTGTCAGAGACAACCAGCAGGACAGAACCCAACCAGAACTTACTTCAGGGGATAGCAAAGCCCAGTGGGAAAAATACTGAAGGGAAGCCATTATCAGCACCAAGAAGTAGGCACATAGAATTAATCTGCATGCCTGTAGTAGTTCATGGTTTAACACAACACAACCCCCAAGCCTGTACTACTATAAACACCAAAGAGTCACGCTGTTTGTCACAACAATGATGGATGTTGCAGTATCTGCTTCTTGCAAAACTGAAACTTAAGTACCAACAAGACCCACAGTTAAACTTGGCATAATCTTAAATCAATGGCGGCTGCTGAGGGAGGACTGTAGAATGCCACCCTCCTAATTAACTCGCAAAACACATACCTTGAACCCTCTATATTTTTTTGCACTCTACTATTCCTTGCGCTAGCAAGTGTGTTGAGAGGTGTTCTCTTCTGGTTGTGTGCTCTGTGCGGCTGCCGGTACCCCGTGCTTTCCTTGCTCCACTGTCCCTCGTGCACTCGTCCTCCCTCGCTCTTGCTTCCCCTTTCCCTCCACGCATGTGCAGCACTGGTCTGTCTGGCCAGCAGGCGTGCTGCTTGTTGGGCTCGGCCTTTATCGTTTTAACATAGCCGAGACGTGTAGCCTCTACTTCTTTCTTCTAGAAATTATTTGCTTGTGTGTCTGCACCCATTGTGAGGCAGGTGCGATGGACAACTTAGGGTATTAGTGTGTACTGTATGTTCGCTTTTCTGAATTATGGCTTTTACACATGCATATTGAATATTCTTGTCTGGCAATTAATATGTAAGTACTGTTTGTATTAAGGATGTCTGGCCTTCAGCTGATTAACTAGATTTGTCATTTACCCTTTTTACTGAGATGTATTGCATCTTGAAGCTCGGCGCACGAGGCCTGCAACTTCTAGTTCCAAGGCGAGTTCGAACTTACCGACTCTGTCCTCATGCCAATCTCATTTTCCTATGTCATTATGTTTTGAGTGAATATAAATTTTTAATTACACATTTGTCTTTGGCTTGAATTTTTGGGTCTCATTGCCCTGTTAAAATGGATGTTCATGGAATCAAACTGATGTTTGTTTTCATGTCATTGACTTAGATAAAATGGTTGTATAGGTTAGGCTAGTTTGTAAATTATTTCAGAATCCCTACTTTTCTTGTATTTATTTCTGAATTTGTATTGTAAATTTTAATCTGTATTACTACATCAGGATTTACCCAAGTAGTGAACACTCTGTGTTTATTTATTGACATAAAGTGATTGGGTAGGTCTTTAATTGTTAGCATTGTAGGCTTGTTAGGGCATGAAGGTTTCAGGGAATTTTAAGCCTTTTCATTATGGTTTTGTACCACATGCATGGTAAATGATAAATATTGGGATTTACCCATATTGAGCCATTCTCATATATGTACGTAAAAACTGTGAAAGCAAATCATTAGTAAACGTATTTAGCAATAAGTATGGTTTGTTGCTGGTTTTTCAAAACATATTACTGTCAGACACTTTACTTGAATGGAAAACACTCTCAACTTGGGTGTCACCCTTCGCTTTTACATCTGTATAGTGCTCAATCATTGGCATTTGTTTCATGTTGAATTACTAAAACTGTATTGCAAATTCCTCTTATGTTGACTGGTTGTCTCTGACATGGCCTTCACCATTGTTCTATTACCTAATTGGTAATTAACTTGCTTCTTTGTAAATTTATTACCTGCAAGACAAAAAATTGTTTTGTCAGTAGTAATCATATCTGTATTATTCCTTCAGCACTAGTTACATCTGGCTTGCTTGCCAGAAGCTTATTTTTATTGTTCTCGTCCACATCTTGGCAATAGCTATTGTAATCTATGAAATTTACATATGTTGCAGTACACCGAGAACATGCATATATATATATATATATATATATATATATATATATTCTTATTTTTGTCTATGTTTACTAATTAAACCTAGCACCCATCTCCTGTCCCACCACCTGGTCGGACAAATTTCTGTGCCACTCTACCGTTTTTTTGGCTTATTGGTGTTTCTTTCTGTTTTATGTGTCATCATGGCTTAGAGAGAACTGGAAGTCTCTTGGATCTACCATCTCCAAGAAATCTGAAGTAACCTATGAAGGTGCTGAGAATGTTCTGGCATTGCGGGCGTGAGCAGTAGCTTATGCCTGTTCCATTACAGCTGCTGAAAGGCTTGCAGCATCTCCTCCTCCCGTAACTGTGAGACATTTCTAGTCTTTTGGCAAAATGTCATTCCTAGTCTTGAGGTAAAACTTTGCTCATGAAATCTTTGGATGTCTGCCCCTTCTGTCAACCATTAAGCCACAGCAGTTCTTAAATTTTCTTATTGAATGTGACAAATCGCATATGCTTTAACTAGCCACAGATCAGGTCTTTTTGCAGACTCTAGTTACCAAATGTACCGGTTTGGCATTACAATTTTTGACTGACACCCAACAAAACAAACTGGGTTATAATAATTTCAAAGCAAAACTGCTGTCCAATACCTTGCCAACCACGATAACGGAAATATGTAAATAAGAATATGTTAACCGGTTCCAACCGCCAAACGATTCTTTACATGCTTTTATTCTGTCTGTTGTTGAGCATGATCATGCCTTGGTTCTAAACATGCTTGATAATGTGTTAGAAGAAACCATTTTGGACAATATGTCATCGTTGTCTAGGCAACATTGCACCTTCTGTTCTATGCCTACTTCACTCTCAGAGATTAGAAAACTGTCTACCAATGTTGAAAATAGTCTTCTCCCTACAAGGGATTATCATGAGACCTTTATTCCAGAATCAATAAATAGCACACATCAGAGTGTTGTAACTAGCACAGTAAATCCCAGATCTACCATTTTTCAGGGGACTGTCAAAAAATTTCCATACATCAAGAATTTCAGTAGATGAGGATTTGACATATATATCAATAAAATACAACTTCTAACCATATTAAACTTCATGTTGAGTATAATGAGAGCTGTTTCTTATCTGTGAATAAAGTTTAACTAATGAACACAATAAAACCAATACTGTATTACTCTGTTAGTAATACTGGAAATAATATATTATAAAAACATTTCATCTCAACTCGTTTAAACAAAGAATATTAAATCACAAAATACTGTATACAATTGATGGGCTCAGTGCAAGAGGAAGCTATTCCACACATATTGAAAAAATGAGAATATGTGGGTTTTTGACAGCTTCTGTCAACACCCTTTTACTGTATAAATCTTAGTAGTATTTACTGTAAACTGTGCCATCTACATTCATTTACAGAAACTAGTACATGGCTCCACAGTGATAATTTATGTACAACGGGGGGTTATCCGACACTAGAATGTTGTTTGCTGTGTAAACAATGTCACCAACCATATAGAACTTACTGTAAACAACAATTACCATGCATTAAAAAGCTTACGATACGACAACCGACAATGTGTTCCTGTATGAGATTCCCTACATGAAGTATTGGTATTGCCTACATGCCTGGGAACCATATTGTTGTCGCTGCTGTATACTGTAAAGATTATTGTTTTTACGCCTGGGCATGTATCGCTGCAGCCAAAGCTTAATGTATGTGTGTTTTATATGAAAGCAGTGGTCCTAGGAAGTTGCAACTAGAGGCACTATGTGTTACGTAAGTCATATTGTTAAATAAACAACCATCAAATGTTTATAAGTCCTGACAGTCCATATAAACCTCTTCCGTCAACATTCCAGTTCACAGAATGTTGAAGATTTCTTTTCCTGAGGGGTGTGAGTACGTGAAGAGAAGGCAATGGGCTGTCTAATGCCATCATCTCCTGGGCCAATGCTGTACCAATAGCAGAACTGAACTAAATGTGTCTGTCTGCAGGATGAAGGTCTTTAAATAGTCGGCCATGCAAAGCACCGAAGGATGCATTACATCACGCTTTAAGGTCTCAAAGCCTTCAATTGTTCCTCGCCCAACTCAAATTTAGCATTGTTTTTATATAGTTTACATAATGGAGTTGCCTTTTTTAGTCTAATAAGGAATAAACTTCCCAAAGAACTGGATCATAGTGATAAAATAAAAAGGGAGTGGAAAATTCCAATTGGCCTTTGTATCAATAAAGATACTTTTTGTGGAAATCTTATGCCCTAGAAAGGCTATTTCTTTGACTGAAAATTTAACCTTGGATGGATTCACAGTGAGACCAGCATTTTCCAAGCTACAAAAAACTTCCTTTAGATAGTCCAAATGCTGTTCAAAATTTTGTAAGATTAAATGACATCCACATAATTGTAAACCAATTTAAATTTTATATCATGGAAGATGCGATCTAACAAATTTGTGGGCACCGGCAAGCCAAATTGTACATAAGTAAACTGGTAAAAATTCCAAGATACGCAAAAGCTAGTGTAAAGTTTAAATTTGTTTGCTAAGGGAACTTGATGGTAGGCTGAATTAATTTCAATGGTAGTGAAGAAATTTTTTTTGGTAAACCAATGGAAAGCTTAGTGTAAGTCAGGCGAGGGCACAGGTTCAAGTAAGTTCAGAGTCAACCTTAGAGGATAGGTTATGTGACAACTAAGAACCCACAAATGGTGTTTTACGATCAGAAGCAAACTTAAAGAATATATGTTTACACTGCAGATCCAAAACTAGTCCAGCAGATTCCATCAAATCTGCACAGAGAATAAAATCCAAACCTACTGTTTTTGATACCAAACACTGGTGTAGCCACATAAAATTTTGCTATTTTCATCCTAATTGTGGCATAGCACGAAATAAGTGAAGGTTCTTTTCTTTGGGGCAATTGGTTTTTACTAGTTTTAGATTTCACAATTTTTTTTTTCAACAAATAGTCAAACTAATGGTTTATGTAGAGCCAAAATCAACCGAATCATTAACTGTACCCCAAATTCACTTCAATACACATGGTACTGGGACTTTGTATCCCCACTACATTAGAGAAAAAGGAATGTTTGGCTTGTATATGGCAAATGGAAATTCTTCATACTATTTAGATCATATTTCTTTTGATGTGTAGACAGACAACCAGTTGGTTGCTTTCTTCCAAAATCCTGTAGTTCTTTAGTGACATTGGTTGGTGCACCTGTTCGTTTTAAATTTGAGATTCATTTTTTTAAAGGCTCTGAGCACTTATTATCGGACACCTTGACACGTATATTTTGCCCAAAAGAATTTGAGAATATGTTAGATGGAGGGATATTAGAAAATGGGAATGATAGTGAGTTCGATGAGGTAATGGGTGGTATGCATGATAATCAGGAAATTCAAGTGAATGAAGAGGTTGTGGAAGAGCAGAAATATTTAGCTACTTTGCAAAACATTCCTGAAATTTTTACAAACTTTAAATAATATCAGTTGGGGATGAATTTACGGCTATTCGTGATGATATTAAGGATGATAGTCATTGGTATTGTAACGTTCGGCCACTAGTTACACTGCCGATGTTACGTTGCCACGGCTTGCTCAAAGGTGGAACACGAGACTCAGTAAAAATGGATGCTGATTAATTAAAAAATTAAGTTCCAGAGTATTTTGTTCTATACTTTATTTATCATTGAAGTTTCACAGTTCACATACAAAATTCCAGTATGCAGAGTACGAACGTTTACATATAACCATACAAGTGCAGAAACAGCGCGGCTGCCCTCGCCGCCGACTGCCTCTGAAGTGAACTGATTCTAGGGCGACAGACATACGCGTCTTTTGTGTGTTGCCTCTCACCCCCCTCTCCTGAGATAAGGGCCTGGTCATGAACGCTCTCCACTCGTTATCATAACTAAGACTGCGCCGTCAACATAAACAAACTTCTCGTACAACAAAACTTGTTGATGCATTCTGTAAAAAGCTAAATAATGCTGACTCTTAACAAAAAAACTGAAAACTACGATGTTCGAAACGTAACTGCAAACGTCCGCTTGATAACCTACAGTAGCACACGTCTGCCGGATAACAAATTATCGCGGGAAACGAGCCACTACATCTTTAAACTTCAAACCTGGTAAAAATATTACAAAGCTTACAGAAGTTTAAGAAAAATGAACGAAATTGAAACACGTGTCTCGAAACTTAAGAATACTGCTTCATTACAGTATTCTGTGCATAAAGTTTACAGAGCAGAAGGGACAAAAACAAAGACAAATTTCTGAATTTTGTTGTCACGTCATTTTTTAATAGGATACATTTGTAGAGGCCAAATCATAGCAGGATTCTGATAATTTTAATGTGACCAGGAGTGCAAACCAATATTGAAGAATTGGTTAAATATTGTCATTCATGTCAACAAGCTAAACCTAAAATCTTAAAACTTAAAACCTGAAGAGAAATATGAAGGTCAGTTAGCATAATATCCATGGTAAATTTTGTACCTGGATGTGGTAGGTCCTTCACCTCATAGTACTTCGGGTTATTTGTACATCTTAGTAGTTATGGATAGCTTTTACAATTTTTGTTGATTTTTCCTTCTTTGGAGCATTATGATTACAGAAATTTGCAAGAACATCAATCAAAGCATATTTGCAGTTTATGGTTCTCCTACCTTTGTTACAACAGATAATATAATGAATTTAAGTTTTCTGAGCACTGCGACCTTATGTTCTTGTCGGGAATCAAGATAAACAAACTTTGCCTTATTACCCTCAGTCAAATTTAGTAGAATGGTATAATCACAATTTCAGAATAGCATTGCATAGTTTCCAATCTGAAACACAATGGCCCAAACCTGCCAACTTTAGGAAATCATAGTTAGGAAGATTTTGTAAACACAAAAAAATAATTAAATTTTTGAATTAAAAATTACACTAAACAATGCAGGCTTATCATACATACTACAGCTTAACATGAAAAAGGCCCATTATGCTTTACTACACAAATAACATAAGTTAATATTTTATTACCTTTCCACTTTCAGTGGAATGTGAGATGAAGCATCAGTGCACAGCAATTTTAAAGATGTAACTAGCGCCTGTAGCTTTCTACAAGACATATGCATTACGTTGTTAGCTTAATTGGTTAAATCTGTACTAAAATAATGAACTAAAACAATCTTCCTACTTAAATTAGAGCACTATGGAGTCATATAACTATTATATATTTTTACTATGTTGTTGTATTCTGCTGTTTATGTTGAGATGAAACACTGTAGTTTTAAAGAAGCAGCTGTGGCTTTTTTTGGCTTTCTTTAGAAATTCTGCACTAAAATTTTGTTCATAACGTAAGCCTGATTTTCTGCATTTCAAAGCCGAAATTGATTCTATAGTATCATTAGACATGGAAGATCTGAACTGGGTCCTGTTTTTTTTTCACCAAACTGAATACACACTCACATTCTGCATTGCTGTGTGGAATGGACAGGATGGACAACATTATTCTACATATTCTATTGTATTTTAAAGTTCCATCAACACCACGAATCCTGGATAACTTGGCCCACTTAACATCATTATCTCCTATAGCACTTAGGGCTGAAATGTCATCTATCTGAAGAGTTGATAATTGTTTTTAGTTTTGTCCATAGCTGCATCCCTGGTTTCACCTTCTTGTACTGGTTAAATCAAAGGAAACAAATCTACAAAGTAGCAAACAGAAGAAAAGATGGTTTTGTCAAGATTATTCAATCTTGCCAGAGCTGAATATTTCAAGACTTCATTTTTTATGCGGAATTTGTGAACAATGTAGTTACATGCTGTAACAAAATAAGTCCTGACAGATGCAAAGAAAAAAACTACTTTTTCCTTTTCTTCAAGTGTTTTCACAAAGTTTGATGCTTTACTTCCTATTAATAATTCGGTGTTGTCTTTCTGATTCTGAATAGAGCGATACTTCACTTCAAATAATGAGCAACTTTTCACAGCTTTTGCTTTCACAAAATTTTATAGCAATGCTTTTAGAAAATCAACCAACAGCTCAAAATATGAATGTGTGACGATGCTGACAATAATTACATTCGGTTTTTCAAATGTTGGGAAGACACCTAGAAGAAATGCACAAGATGCATTATTTAGGTCAGAAGAAAGGAGCATAAATACTTTTTCTTCCCAATTTACAAAAGGACTTGTATTCTTCACAATAGGAGCATCACTGTTTGCTGATGTCAAAGCAATTCTCTTTTTGCTGGAATCAGTAGCAGCACCCAAATTCATCCTTTTCTCATTTAGGTTTTTCTGACATATCCCATCAGAGGTTGAAAAGGATGATGATTGTAGTTTGGGAATTTTTTAAGAGGTGAGACTCGAAGATGAAGGTTTCTCATACTTCTTCCAAGAGAAAGCCATCTTGAACAGATATGCTTGAATATTTTCTTCGCTTCTGTATCATGGAACTCTTGAAATTTTTATAACCTTTCTTTTCTCTTTAAACTTTTTTCCAAATAATAAAAACTGTCCACAAGAATGTCATTAACTTTTACTGGCAAAGCAGATACAGCCTTTTCTGCAGATAAATTTATCAGGTGACAAATGCAACCAATCACAATAAGCCCAGGGTGTTTCTCTTTCAACACTGCTGCAACAACATTTTTATGACCAACCATTACAGCTGTATTATCTGCACAAAAAGCCACGCAGTGTTCAACAGGAATGTTATTGCATTCAAGCTGTGCAAGCATTAAATTATCTATATTCCATCCAGTACAATCTCCTTCCAAGGCAGGGGTAGAAATAACAGAGTTCACAATTTTCTCCTGTGTATCATCGTAAAACATCACTACAATGGGATACAACTTTGAATTGGTGTTACTGCTTCCATCAGTTGAAACAGAAAACGGTGCATTCTGCAAACATTGTACTACACTAGAATTTGCATCAGAAGCCATTTCCTTTACAATTGCCGAGGTTTCTGTACAGCCACATCCATACTTCTTTGCAATTTCGGAGTCCGGGAAAATTTTTTTTTTTAAGTAGCAAACCTGCATGATCTGCGGCAGTTAGGGGAATGTTGTGCTCTACCAAAAAAGAAGAAAACAAGCATTCTGCTCATGTAATGTCCAAATTGGCATTTCCAGGTTTTGCAAAGAACTTACAAATCTTTTGATTTTTTTACTTGCACTTTATGTTGGCGACATACTTTGCGCTTATAATGTGTACACTTATATCTGTTTTCCCACCATGTGCAATGTTTATGTTGCATCGGCATATACTACGAAAGCCAAACCTATTGCTCTTGTCTGATTTTATAATACATGGAAACTCTACACTGTATGATTCCCGGAATGTCTGGTAGTAGTATTGCTTTTTTCTACTCATCTCTAGTTTTAAACTTTGCACAATCGACAATAAGTAACTTATTAAGATCTCACAAAAACATGGCTCGAAAGAGACATAATATATACCACATTGTAATCACAGTCCATACGTAGTTACATACAGCTTTTATCGCACACAGAATTAAAATCCTTTAACACATGTTTCAACTAAACTTGAAATTGAAACAGTTCACAGTAAAATCAATGTCCACATGTATTTGTATTCACAAACAAATCCGGTAGCTATAAAAAACTCCACAGACGGAAAAATGCAACTCTAACAAACAAAGGGTATGCAAAAATCGATTGTCGCCCTCTCGTAAGGTGATCTCTTGGATACAGGCAAAATCAATATCGATCTATATCGCCACAACACTACGATTTCCGTGTTTTAACGTATAAAAATAGCAAATATTATTTTTTACTGAATCAACTAATTAAAAATTGGAAGAACGTACATATTTCCGGAAAACATTACATGGCAGCTTTTTCCAGAAGACTACCGGAAAAATCAAGAGGTTGGCAGGTACGCAATGCATTAAAATTGTGTTTTACACAGTCTTGAAGTGTGTTTTAAACATGTTGATGCTATTCCCCAACTGTGGAATATTGGTGGTTTATAGGGTCGTAGTTAATTCCTCTAGGCATAGACTGTAAGGTGCCTAGAAGGTTAAAGGTTTTTCAATAAGGCAGTCTTTCCACGTTTCACTTAACCGGATAATTATATTGTCTCAAGTTTGAACAAAAACAACTTACAGCAAAACTTCCGAGGTGTGGTACTCTAATTTGGCTACTCGTATTAACTGGGGCGACTTCGTGGTGGAGGGGGGCTTCTCTGGGCGGCGACTTGATACTTAACAATTCTGCTGTGGGTGCTGGTATGCTGTCATCTGGGGATGAGCTCTGGCGAAGTGGTAGGCCTTGGAAAAAGGCCCGCATTTGGTGTCGTCTCACTGGACTGCTGTTCGGGCACGTGCTCACATCCTCTCGCGATTCCTTGACGCAACTCTTCCCTCGGCGCGGTGATAATGAACTGGCTCCCTCTTCTTGCGTAAATTCGCTTATATGCTCTCCAGTTTCCCTCCCTTAGTCTCGGCATGTGTGTCTCTTATTGGGGGAAGGGGGGAGGTGGTTGCCTTCAGAACAAAGCCATTCAGCCACGTGCAGTGGGTCGTGAAGGTTCGGGGGTGGGAGAAGTGGTGATCTGCCCCTTTCCCGAGCTTACTCTGCCAGCTATTTCTCCGCGGTGCGTGTCCACATTGTCCCGTGGTTAGCTAGGGGG
>NQII01000954.1:171664-230543 GCA_002778355.1 Clitarchus hookeri | reverse complement strand
GGGGGTGTTCTCGTCCCCCCGTTCCAGCTTGTCAGCTATTTCTCAGTGCTTTTTTTCTGATTTCCGGCGAAATACACATGATTATTTTGTGATATCTCGGCGCTCAACTGATCTCACGGGCTTGCTAGAGGTGCTCTTGCTTGGCTCTGCGATTTATACCACTTTCCTACATACATATGTAGCACTATCCGGGTGCTCCGGCAATATGCCAGCTCTCACCCGGCACAACCTTGACACGTGTAACTGCAATCCGTTCTGGCTGTTCACCTGCCTCGTGACACGTGTCAACTGGTAGGCGCTCGCGAAGGGTGTCAGCGAGGCTTCTACTCAAAAGGCGTTACACGACAATTCCCCCCCGGCTCTTCGAAGCTGAGCCTTCTTCGCCCAAATTTCGGGTTCTGTTGCATTTCTGTCTATAGTGCTTATTCCGTGACTGTGCCTGTAGTGCAGCGCGCTAATTCTCCGCGCAGTTATTGCGTGGCGCGACAGCTGAGAACTCCCTCCACTTCGACTATTCTCCTTCCTCTTGCCCCTCCCTCCAGATAACTAAGGACGCGACGCGCCCTGCAGTGGTTCCTATCTAGCTAGCCTCCTGTCTGCAAGAAGGGTGTAACACACTCTGGCTCTGCGCACATCTTTTGCTAAAGGCAGATATCTTTACAATTTATATCTTATGTTTTAGATACCTACTTTATGAACTATCTGAACAAACAAACTTAATACCACACCCCTCGGACTTCGTACAGTACTTACCAACTTTCTTACAGGGTTACAAACCAATTTACAGGGTACAAATTACAGTGTTACACAACATGACCTTCAAAATTACCTTAATCGTTCTTCTGTGCTTCGGTTTCCTGGTAAGACGGAAACATGCTTGAGGGATGCAAACAAACAGATGGCTTATGGCCGGTGTATTTTGCACAGCTGGCAATCTTTACATTTTGGTGACAGGAATTAATTTTACGTTAAAAGACGACTGCACAGGTCGTCGAAAAAAATTAACTCTTAACTACTAGGCTGGTAACTTTGTTCTAGGGTTCAAACTACTGGCTGGCACTCAGCCAGTTTTTACAAAGGTTTTTCCAGCAGGCGGAAGCGACACACACTTAATATATCACTAATTTACACATGATATTGTGTTACTGTTACGACGGCTTCACAGGCCGTGAAAAAATAAAAACACTCTTATCTGACTATTTCTGCCACCTCTCTCTTATACACGTGGTGTTGGAAAAACAAAAGTATTGTATACCCTGGAAATATACACACCATATTCTTATCTTAAGTTAGTACACTCAGATACAGGCATCTGGCATTTCTTTTCGCCTAGGACGTCCTGCACTTATTCCTCGCCGCACAGATGTTCGGGCTTCTCACACATTGTACTGTTACACAGATAAACAATTAAAACACTTAGTCGCACTTCAGTTCCATGGTTAGGTAGTGTCCGCCGCCCTACCTTTCTCTCACAGCAGGTGACATGAGAAAAACAGGCTTCCCTCATGTCATACAGAGTCTGTTATTGTTGTAGTCAGCTCAGTTCCCTAGTTATGTACTTGCGACGTTCCCTGTAGAAACCTGTTTCCTCCCGGCCTCTGCAGATGCGCCAAGGTTACACACGCCTGGCTTCGATCCCCGTTGGACTAGGGGGCGTGTTTCCCGGCACTGGATCCCTGACAGCGTGCAGGGAAGAAGCCTGCGTTGCCATCCTCTCGCCAAGCAGGTTTGAAGCTGCCGCCCCGGAACTCGTCTCTGGCTCAGCTGATGGCATCCTGTACTTCCTTGCCTGTAGGATTTGGTCTCGGGTTTGTTGCTCTGCTGGTGCAGACTCGTCTTGTGGTCGTGACATTTTCCCTGTTAGTGGCGCCATACTTGCTGTTATTTCACTCGCGCTTTCTTTCTCTTCCTCGTCTATTTCCGGCCTCCATCCGTATCTACGCCTTCCCTTTCTTCGGCTGGATTCCCACTTTCTCCCGCTCGCCTGTTCGCTTTCGCTCGCCCGTCCGCTTTCGCCCGTACCTTCTCCGTCCCTCGCCTATTCGCTTTTGCCCACTTCTCCTTCCCTCGTATCTTCTCTCTCACTCGCCTATCGACTTTCTCCTGTTGCGTCTGGCGCCTGCGTATTTTCCGGCCGATAAGTGGCTGTGGTTTCTAGCGCTTTTATCGGCAGGTGCTGTGGCCCCTGCGCCCTTGCAACACTGAGATAGCGTGGAGGGGCAATGGCCGGCTTATCGTTTTGACCCCCTATCCCCGCGTCCTGGCTCACCGTTCGGTGACCTAGTGACCCACTGCGGGATTCCCCTGGGCTGTCATTTGTAATTCTTGTGGGACTATCAGGGTAGGGTTCGGGTATAGGGCGTATCTGGTTCCGTGGCACCTTATGCATATTTCCCCTCTCGTCCTCGGCCCAATATACATTTCCCTGCCCCTCGACTCCTATATACGGCCCTCACCACTTAGGCACAAATCCCGCATAGAATTATTTACTAGCTCGGCTTAGGGGATGGTTACGTATTAGTATGTGACTACCCTCGAGGCAAGTGGTGTCCGGCGGTCGCTTGTTTGGGGTATTTCTGCCGGATATACCGTTGTTGGTTTCTCTGAGCTGCTCCTGTTCTCCATATAGCCTCTCTTCGTATTTCTTCGGGGGCAGGAAGTTCTGTAGGTTCTGTTTCCCACTGCCATTCTCCAGGTCTGCGGAGATTGTATCCCAATATTAGGTGGCTGGGAGAAGTTCCAATGTTGTCATTGTGCCGACGTCGCAGTGTATACAGGATCTCAGGTAGCTGTGTGTCCCATTGAGTATGATTCGTGCCCATNTGTGCCGACGTCGCAGTGTATACAGGATCTCAGGTAGCTGTGTGTCCCATTGAGTATGATTCGTGCCCATTCTAATACGCATATTCTTCTTTAATTCTTGATTCTGGCATACGGTAGGGTTGGCCTGTGGGTGGTAANCTCCATATAGCCTCTCTTCGTATTTCTTCGGGGGCAGGAAGTTCTGTAGGTTCTGTTTCCCACTGCCATTCTCCAGATCTGCGGAGATTGTATCCCAATATTAGGTGGCTGGGAGAAGTTCCAATGTTGTCATTTTGCCGACGTCGCAGTGTATACAGGATCTCAGGTAGCTGTGTGTCCCATTGAGTATGATTTGTGCCCATTCTAATACGCATATTCTTCTTTAATTCTTGATTCTGGCATACGGTAGGGTTGGCCTGTGGGTGGTAAGCTGGAGTCGTCCAGTTTTCCACCCCCCATGTCTCACAGGCTTTTGTCCATTTTACCCCCGTAAACTGGGCCATTGTCTGTTAGCACACATTTTGGGTACCCCCATCGTGGAAATACCTCTCGCTCCATTTGCCGGATGATTGTGTTGGCCTCCTGGTTGGGTAACGGGAACGCCTCTGTCCACCTGGAGAAAATATTGGTCATGACTAGGAGGTATCTCTTTCCTCGGTGTGTGCGTGGGTAGGGGCCCATTATATCGACGGCGATGTGTGTCCATGGCGTTTTTGGCCGACAGTGTGTGTATTGTACCTTTGGTGTAGGGTAGGCCTTGTTTTCATAACAAGTCTGGCACCTGGCGACGTATGCTCTCACATCTCGACTAATTCCTTGCCATGTATATCTGTTTGTCAGGGCCCTTAACGTCTCGTGAAAACCCGGATGTCCTGCGTGGGGGTGGTCATGGTGGTGTTCACAGATACTGTCTCGTAGCTCGTGGGGGACCCAGATTTTCCATTGATCTGCTTGTGGGTGCGGTCTCGCCCAGATTATGCCATCTCTTCCCTCGTACTGTTCTGGATACCTCCTCATTAACTCCTGTAATTTGGGGTCGGCCTGCTGTTGGTCTCGTAACAGATTTTTGTTTTCGTGGAACTTTACTAGCTGTAGTTCCATGTCATCCGGCCGTGGGAGTTTTGGGGGAGAGGGGGGCAGCGTTCGCTCCCAGTCGTCGGTTTCTGTCTCTTTGTTGGGAATCACACCAGCTGCCCTATTCCGTAGCCCGTCGAGCATGTTTGAGCCTGGACAATGCTCGATGGTGAAGGAGAATTCCTTTAACAATAAGGCCCACCTACCCAATTTGGCTTTCTTGTCACCTTTGGTTTTCAGCCATGTAAGGGCATTATTATCCGTCCTGAGAATGAATGGTCGGTCCTCAAGGTAATAGCGGTATTTGCGGACTGCCCAAATAACCGCCAAACACTCCTGCTCATTGCTGTGGTAGCAGCGTTGTGTCTCGTTTAGCATGGTACTAGCATACGCAATAATTCGTCGCTGGTTCTGGGACTGCTCCTGGTATAGGACAGCGCCCATTCCGGCTCCGCTTGCATCGGTCTGTAAAATTAGGGGTAATTCTGGCATAGGCCGGTATAGCATGGTTATGTCGCCATATCACACCTTTAATATACGGAATGCTTCTTCGTGTCTGTCTGTCCACTTCCAGCGAGTTGTTTCGAGTAGGAGTTCATTGAGGGGAGCCATAATAGGGGCGACATCTGCTATAAACTCTCTGAGCCAATTACATAACCCCAGAAAACGTTTCAACTGTCTCCTGTTAGTTGGTACTCTAGCTTCCTCAATCTCTCTCACTTTCTCGGGCTTTGGATAATTCCCGTCTGGGGTAATTATGTGCCCTAAGTATTCTACTCGGGTCTTCCCGAAGTGACACTTCTCCAGTCTGCACGTGAGTCCATGGAGTTCAAAGCGCTCCAGGACTTTTTGCAAGTACACCTGATGTTCTTCCCATGTGCGCGAATATACAATGACATCATCTAGGTATGCTAGGCAAAATTGACCGCTATAGCCTGTCAAAACTACTGCTGACATCAGTCTTTGGAAAGTAGCGGGTGCATTCTTCAACCCGAAGGGCATTACACGAAACTGCAGGGTTTCACCTTCTGGGGTTGTAAACGCCGTATATTTCCTGGATCCTGGGTGTACCGGGATTTGCCAGTAATCCACTACACATGTCTAGAGTGGAGAATATACGTGCGTCCCCTAGGTCGCGGAGCATATTAGCCAGGTTTATAGTTGGGGGTGCTATAGGGTATGTGATATTGTTTAAGGCCTGGTAGTTCACACAAAAACGAAGTTCTCCATCTTTCTTTGGCACAAGCACCACTCTGGAGTTATATGGTGTGTCAGTTGGCTCCACTATTCCTTGCGATTTCGTCTCGGCTACCTGGTCTAAAATTATTTGCCTGTGGTAGGCGGACGGGTTACCTGGTCGGCAGTATATGGGGCGAGCATCGGTTACGCAGATTTCATGTTGAATGGCTGTGGTATGATTTAATCTGCTGGTATGCTTGAATACGGCTACGTGAGTGTAGAGTATCCGCAATAATGTCCTGAGTTGGTCAGCCCCGAGTTGGTGGTTTACCTCTTCATTACAAATTTCTTGTAATTTTTGTGCATTTATTGGGGCTTCCCAGTTAATGGCCATCCTATCCTGCTTGCCCAAATATAGGTGCTGTTGTCCACAGTCGATTATGCAATTTTGGCTTGTTAGTCAATGTTGCCCGAGGATAATCTCCTCCACTAAATGCGGTGCGCAAAAAAAAATTCAGTTTGGACTGTTTCTACCTCAGTGGACACTGACAATGTAATAACTCCGTCTATGGTCAGTCGTGACTCAGACTTGGCCATTTTAACTATTCTGGAGTTTTTCTTTATCTGGCTTTTCTGTTCAGGAGTTAACAGCTGGCTTTTAATGAAATTGCCTGTTGCGGCTGTGTCCAGTACTGCCTTAAGATCCTGGTTATTTATGCGGACTACTATCCGAGGTGCGTGTGTTCCCGGCCTCAGATCACTTAACGTTAAAATTGGTTCTATCCTTTGAATTATGCCGGGGCTGACGGGCGACTCTGTGTCCCGGCAGCGGCATTTCCCGAATCCCTCTTTCCACCCTGACGGTTCCCCTTCCCTATGTCGAGGGTGCCAGCTGTGGTGTCTTTTTCCTTAGCGGCTGCTAGGCGGTTTCTCACTGTGGGACAGTCTCGGTGCAAGTGTCTCTTGGGGCAATACCAACACTTAGGTGGCAAGTATTGTCCTTCTGCGCTTTTAGCGGGTCTGTTATTCTCTGCCGTTCGCGCTGCGTGTACGGGAGGCAGGCGGGTTGGAACGTTCGTTTTCTTCTGTTCTTCGTAATCGAGTTCCGCTTCTATCGCTCTCTCCACCAGTTCCTCTATCCCCTTCGTCCGAGGATGCTGGAGGGCGCTTCTTATCGCTGGAAACATTAACTTGGTAATGATACGCACTCCCTCTACCTCGGTACTTTCTGGAGCGATACGAGAATACATTTGCGCTTTTCGTCTAATAAAAATCTCTGATTCAGCCTGTCTTTGTTGTTTGTGTGTGTAGAAGTCTGTTCGTAAGGCGGTCAGAACTTCTTCTCCTGCGAACTTATTGTTCAGGCGGGTAGCGAACTGCTCCCAGCTCGTCACAAACTCGCCATATTTGTTCCACCAGATAAGGGCCGCGCCTTTTAACTGCTCTCGTACCTTCAGCACCCAACGTTTATTTGGAATCCCGCCGGCCTTGAATTCGTGTTCACAATTATTTATAAAATATACAGGATCTTCATGAGGCCTGCCTGAAAATTCGGGCAGCACTATTTCTTCGGGTATTCTACATGTCTGTTCTACGTGGCTAGCGGGGGTTCGGTCCGGGGGTGAAAAGTGTTCCCTTCCTCCTTGGTTTTGGCGCATCCTTTGCTTCCCGCATTTCCAGCAATTGTATTGGGTGCCTTCCGTCGGTCGGAATGTCTGGGGCCAACCGATACACATATTACAATAGTGCTGTGAACAGAGGCTGCACCGGACCCTGTATAGTCCTGTCCCGCTACAAAATGGAGCACTGCATGGCTCTAGTTGAGGAATTTCGTCTTCGCTTCCCCCATCCCTCGTCCTTAGGTTCTCTCGTAGGGTTCCTTCATCTCTCGCCTCCCTTCCCTCCGGTGTCTTACTGATACGCATATCCTCCATACTTTTTGCCCGCCACCTATAGGAATCCCTATGTTACCGGCGTAGTACCCTTGCCTCCTCTAGTACGAATTGGTCGTAGGGCGCCAAAGGGTTTGATGAGACTCCCTTAAGTCTTTGGTTCATCCTGACTAGCTCAGTAATTCGGTATGGTTCAGCCTGACCAGTTCGGAAATCTGGTACGGGTGAGACCCCTTTTCACGGGTATATGGGTATAGTCTGGTTCTTGATACTGTCTTTACAGATGTATCTACGCCCCACTGTTGGGAAGCCAATTTAACTTGACGCTATTCCCCACCTGTGGAATATTGGTGGTTTATAGGGTCGTAGTTAATTCCTCCAGGCATACACTATAAGGTGCCTAGAAGGATAAAGGATTTTCAATAAGGTAGCCTTTTGATGTTTCACTTAACTGGATAATTAAATTGTCTCGAGTTTGAACTAAAACAACATACAGCAACACTTCCGAGGTGTGGTACTCCAATTTGGCTACTCGTATTAACTGGGGCGACTTCGTTGTTGAGGGGGGGCTTCTCTGGGCGGCGACTTGATACTTAACTATTCTGCTGTGGGTGCTGGTATGCTGTCATCTGGGGATGAGCTCTGGCAAAGTGATAGGCCTTGGAAAAAGGCCCGCATTTGGTGTCGTCTCACTGGACTGCTGTTCGGGCCCGTGCTCATGTCCTCTCGCGATTCCTTGGCGTAACTCTTCCCTCGGCGCGGTGATAATGAACTGGCCCCCTCTTCTTACGTAAATTCGCTTATATGCTCCCCAGTTTCCCTTCCTAAGTCTCGGCACGTGTGTCTCTTATTGGGGGAAGGGGGGAGGTGGTTGCCTTCAGTACAAAGCCATTCGGACACGTGCCATGGTTCGTTAAGGTTCGGGGGCGGGAGAAGTGATGATCTGCCNGTTCCAGCTTGTCAGCTGTTTCTCGGTGCGTATTTTCTGATTTCCGGCGAAATACACATGATTATTTTGTGATATCTCGGCGCTCAACTGATCTCACGGGCTTGCTAGAGGTGCTCTTGCTTGGCTCTGCGATTGATACCGCTTTCCTACGTATGTAAGTAGCACTATCCGGGTGCTCCGGCGATATGCCAGCTTTTACTAGGCACAACCTTGACACATGTAACTGTGATCCGTTCTGGCTGTTCACCTGCCTCGTGACACGTGTCAACTGGTAGGCGCTCGCGAAGGGGGTCAGCGAGACTTCTACTCAAAAGGCGTTACACGACAATGTTATTAATAGTTCAACAATGTATATACCAGCAGGGGGTTTCATTGGATGATACTTGTTTCACTCCCTTAACATGTGAGCATTACACTTTTCTAGTTAGAAGGCATTGGATAAAAAATTTGCCAAATATTTGGGAAGAAGTTACCCAAAATTTATCAATGTACCATAAAATGATTGCATAGAGAATTAATGCTCATTGGTAAAATGTTGAATGTAAAATATAAGATCTGGTAATGTGTCTCATTTTCTGAGTTCTAAAGTACATTTTTTCCAGCAGAACTTGCCCCTAAGTGGCTAGGACTATTAAAAATAATTTGATTTTTAACTTTTATTATGGTTTTACTGAAATATTTGCAGGTTCTAACAAAAGATTTAAGGCTCTTGTGAGTCATATAAAAAGACACTACAAGTGAATATTGTAAAGGCTATGCTACCTTTCATTGGATTCACATAATTAATTAAGATTAGGTGGTTAACGATTTGCAATATGTAACATAAATAAATTGTTTATTGGAATCTCAGGGTATGACTGTTATATACCGTATTCACCCAAATATAAGACTATAGTTTGTTCCAAATTTCACTTTAAAAAATTTAGGGGTCATCTTATTTTCGCTTCACAAAAAAATTGAGGTTAATATTTATGCATAGGTAATAGTAATAGCACTTAGTTCAAGGTTTCCAGAGAAATATTGTTATATTTGGAAAAACACAAGATTCGTTAATATTATCAAAAGAAATAAAACACAATCATAATAAAAATTGAGGTTAACTTAAATTTCCATCTCGTTTTTCTTCCAATAGGCTCTGTTACTAGTCATTAATTTAGGCGCGAAGATATTTCTAATTATCGCGAAACCACCTGACAAAACCATCGCTAAAATATTGGTAAGTATTAAATATGGATAAATGGGTCAGTGCATTACATTACAATACGGGTGGTTACGCTTGGTTAGGTTGAGTTTACCAAAGATACAATTGTAACATGGTGGTAAACTAAACATCTTGTGATTTAGAGCAGCTACATGATCACCAAAATGGTGTCATGTCTGTGAACACGAGTGATCAAAGTTGTTTGATGACCAACTTTAGCGCTGACATTCAACATTCCCCGAGTGAATATGTCTGGGGTTGTGCGTACGAGATAGTAGCTGTATCTATGACTTTTATAATTTATTTTTCCCTACTTTGTTTACTCCTGGTCGAAGCCATATTCCAGTTTTGTATCAAACGTATTGGTAAATGAGCACGTGTTAATTATAAGTGACCTCACTGAGTTCATCAGCATCGCAACTAAGAAAGTTTGAACGTCATAGTTATGATGCAAATTTTAAACTAATGGTGATTTGTATGCAAAAAAATTGTGCTGCAGACAGGCATTTTTTCATTACCAAAGCAAATGTTCACGAATATCATGGAATATTAGACTTTTTGAATTTTTCCCACTAGCAGAGGTCAAATGTAGGGGGTCGTCTTATATTCGGGTGAATACAGTATCTCACTCTCACTCTCACTCTCACTCACACTCACACACTCACTCTCACTCTCACTCTCTCACTCTCACTCTCTCACTCTCACTCTCTCACTCTCTCACTCTCTCTCTCTATCTCTATCTCTCTCTCTCTGTCTCTCGTGTTTTCTCTACCTTTATATGTGCCAGTGTCTTTTCTTATTCTCCATTCCTGTGTTTTGAGAATTTATCATGAAGATTTTCAACTGCTTCTACATTAACTAATGGTAGTTCAGGTCCTGAAGAGAAAGTCAACAGCTAGGACTGACAACCAAATTTTTTTATGCATTCCTTCTGAAAGCTGGACCAATCTGATGTGATGATGTGACATGTTTTTACGCTGCATGTACATACAAAAAGGAAAAAAAAAATCTTATTCCTATTTTTTGCATGGGGCTGGACAAACACCAGCGATGTTCCTACCTAGCTGACGAGTTTAATCGGCCAGTGGATTCTATGGCTGGCATGACCATGCTGGTCGTCTTGTTGACTGTTAACAACCGAGATATTGAGCCAGCGGGTGCTTAGAACCATCTTCTTGATAGCAGTGCCAACTTCCCCTGCACAAGGTTCTCCCTCCCCTAAGCCACCGCATTGCAGGACATGCAAAATTGATTTTTACTAGAAGAAAATTACAAATTAACATTTATGGTGCTGGTGTGTTATTGAAGTGCACTTGTAGGAAGAAAGACACATTTGGAAATATATCATGTTTTAAGTATGTTACGGCATTTGGAGGAGATTCCTTATGAGAAATGAGGTATAAAAGATATGCACTGCTTATGACATATGGTGATTATTAAGAGAGTTATGCACCATTGAAAATGGGAAAATAAAAAGCTTTTAATTGAAAATATGACAACTACTACGGGTGAAAGAAACCAAATGTGAACAGTGTATCACTTACATAAGATATACAATCTCTGAAATTGTATGTATGTGAGAATAACATACCCCATCAGTAACAAAATAAGTAGGGGTTGTCTAAATGTTGTACCTTTTAGTATTTAGCCAAACTTTAAGACAGATTACTGATCACCATGCCCAAATATACAAAAAACGGTTTCCTTGCTATAACAATTTAACCTTCCTATTTCCGTGAAAACAGCCCCTACATGTATGTAGCTTTATGCAGCAATGTTATACAGCCCCTGAAAAATGATATACAGATCTCTGACAGAGGTTCGTAAACTATAATAATCACAAAACATGCTCAACTGTAAGTGATTTTCCACAACTGATTATTTATCACTTTTCACAACCAAAAAATGAACCGAGCCTTTTTACATAACATTTAACTTAATCATAACACAGAAAGCAAACTAAATTTTAAAATATGCATTTCAATGCCTGGCAGGTATGCAACATGCTTAACACTTCAGCATTGTGATAAACTCAAGATTTGGCATTGTGGTCAACTCTGCATTAAGTCTTGTGGTTGTGGTCAATTCTAAATTTGGTGTACTGGTCAATTACATATTCTCCATTGTGGTTTACATTGGATTTGGCATTCTAGCATTTAGTACTATGGTATTTTCAGAGTTAAGGTGCACTTTGGTACTATAAAGAGAGAGTCTAACTGCACTATAAAGACAACTGATGATGGCGTAAAGCGGCCCTGGAGCCAACCCTAGTTTCGTCTTTTTTAAAACTTATAAGTTTTCTTTTTTTCTTTATTATTGAGTATTTTCACAGAGTTCTGTGTACAGTAATTTCTTTTTAGTCTTATAAATTCAGTTCATAATGCTTATTGTGCCAACAATGCCTGGTTATGTAGCGTGTTTAAAATAAACGGTTTTTTTTTTCGTGGGACTAGGATATAGCTATTGTGATGTTAGGAAAATGATGACTTATTGAACTGTAACTACATATTAAAATTAATTTTTCTAAAATTTGCATAGTTCAACAAATGATTAATCCAATATGACAAATGGCAATGAGAGATGAAGAGAGAGAGAAGCGCCTCTTTTGTCTTTTTATTACCCTCGACAACTGTAAAATAATAGTGCAAAAGAAATTAAAATTTAATTAAGCTAAAATATTTTCCTTTTAATATTTTTAAGATGTAATTCACCAAATGTAAAAGTTATGATAAAGTATTTTACTATGTAAAAAAAGTGTATTTGATTATAATTTTGAATGTAGTTCGTTTTATGACCGCAGGACAGCACTCCAGCAGGTTTAACTGATGTGTGTGCTGCAGGCGAGTCACTTGTTTCGAGTTGGTGAGCGGATCAGACAAATGTGAGGTGCCAGTGATTATGGAGTCATTAACAATGCCACTCTGTGGCATGTTTTGTGTTTATTTTTAGTTTAGCAGAAGATAATTTCATGCTACCAGCCACAGAACTTTCATGTCTTACAATGGGTGTTAAAAATTTGTTTGTTTATTTCTGATGAGTGTTAACATCTTTTTTCCGTTTCCGACAACAGCTGTAAAATGAGATTATAATCACATGATGTGTATTGAACATACTGTGGTATATATTCCCACCACAAGTTTGTGTTAACTGCTGTTAAACTAGCCTACAAAATTTTATCTTAATTTTTATAATCAGAAGACATCTGGTGGCACGACAGATCACTATAGCGAATTATCATTATAACTGAAATTTACTGATTAGTATGATTCATGCAGTGTTATCATACACTCACTTCCTGGGCACCCTGTTTGCTTTCTGAATGCCATTACATGCATGGAAGCCAACAAATTTAGAGTGAAATAAATTGAGCACAACTGACAACTACATTTTCCACTTGTGACCATCGTTCACATACATGTTATTGAAATTAGAATAAACAATATCTACTGATAACTGGGGAAAATACTTTTTTTGTCACTCCTCATTAGTAAATGCATGTAATGAAGGCTGAAAATACACATCACAGCTGCCTGAACCATTTGAATGATATTGCCTCCAAATGCAATCTCACTGTGTAATTGCAGGCACTATTTTATTTCCTAGAACAGCAGCCTTGACTTGTTATTGATTGTTTTAAATGTTAATAATATCCACGACTGAAGGCCTTAGGCAGGTGAACCAACTGCTGAGCGTAATATCCACTTTTTCTTTCTGTTGCCCTATCTCCCATCTCACTATTGCTTGGGCACCCTCCCTCTCTGTTGCTAACTTCCTCTTGTAGCTGCTCATACAAGCAATAATTTTCTCCACCCTTCTTTGATTCCTTGAATGGAACACTGCCTGGCAACAGGACTATAGGAAACAAAGCTCATAAAGGAGAGTAATTAAATGTATCATACTGTAGTAAAATACAGGATGGGACACATTCTTATACTCTTCTGTTATATACACAGGGGAAGGAAAAGTTGTTTTCATTCTTTTGTCCTCTCTAAATGATATGTTTGCAGACTAAATATGAAAACATTTACAAGTGTCTCAATTTGCCGAAACATCTAAGACAATGATATGCCAGCCTACTTCAACTGAAACTATTAATGTCATCCTGTTAAAGAAAATTTCTTAAATTCTACAATTAAAAATAAGTTACTATAATTGCTATAACCCAATTTCAAATAATTACATACTACATTGTGCACATACTTACTTATTTCCATCTGAACATGGCCGAATTACATATTGGCACATAGGAAGCAGCAAGAATGCGAGCGCCACTGTTGCAATGACTAAAAAAGAAATAAAAAGCATTAATGAAACATTTACTATTATATTAAATGTTTAAAAACCTATTTTTCTAATACAGTATTTTTATAAGCCTTAACTTTTTCACTGCTACAGGCTTATTAATGGTGCTACTTGTGTAATATGAGCTGATGCATAGTACAACTGGACCCCCTGTGCTGAATCTGAATCCTTTTTATAATGAATGTTAGTGAAACTTTTTTGGCATGTTTCTGCACCTATTTTTAAAGCATTTTACAGCAATTAATAAATTTAGCTGGCTTATACACATACATCACACACACAGAATTATTTACAATCATTATAATGACTATTTTACTGAAACTGCCTAACTGTTTACATTCTTCACTAACTTCTGAAAACACATTTTTAAATACACTGGCACCATTCAAATATAATTATTACAATAACATATGAAATCTAAATTAGTGACAATCAACATTTAATTTTATAAATACAAAAATTGTAATTGTGTTATTACACAGATATTTTATACCCTAAAATTAATACTGTGGATTTATCTATGGTATAATTACATGCAAACTCTTTTCTTGTGTACGATTAACTGATTTATATTGCCAGCATTAGGTAAATGACGGTACACCATGTTGTGGAAACATTATACTCAGTTTTGTATAATCAGTAACTTTTTTAGTGTGATATTTTTTAAAATACAGTGTGAGAGAGAATGCAACTTCACAGTCTCTGCACAATTATCTTGTTTCTCGACAAATTTTGGGCTTTCTTCAAACAACACACTTCCAGGTAGGAAATATTTTCACTCATTTGGCTTCAATGAGTTTGGGAAAATGCCTCTGTGATAAGCACAGGAGAATATCTTTGTCTGACCTTCCTCCTCCAAGGCTTTCTTCTCAGTTTTTAGTATTTTTCTATGATTTCTCAGATAAGCATTAGATGAAATGTTGCAAGTGTGATTTTTTTGTAACATTTCTGCAAAAAGCATGGGCATTCAGAACTGCAAGATCCAACATATGAAAGAACCATTATTTATATATGTTCTTAGTTTTTCTCACTGATGCAATAGAACTTATACCCATGCCAGTTTTGTCAACAGATCTTGAACTCATGTTGTAGTCCAGAACATATGTAGGTTTCATTATTTTATGTCCACTTTTCCTGTCAGCGTTTTCACTTTCTCTTGTGTCTGCATTGTGGCAGATGCTGAGCATCCATACCTCCTGTATTACACCCCTTCAGTGTCAGAAACTCACCCAATAACCAGAAAGAAATCCCTTTCTTCAATTTGTTTTTGATTTTTGGCATATTTTCTGATTTTTTCTTACTGTACCATGAGCATTTGCTTCACAAATATGAAGCCAATGAAACAATTCAGGACTGGAAAACCAATTTGATACCTCAGTGCTAGAGGGTTACAACTATAATAAAAAATTTTTTTTTTAGTTAAGACTTTTTCCATAGAGGAAATACTCCTTTATCTACTCATGGCGAGCTACAACTCAAAATCATGTGGTCTATGAAAGAGAATAAATCCATATAGCTTTTAATAAATAATTTTCACAACCCAATGCTAAAGAGAGAGATTTTGAGTTATACACTTGACGCTACGCCACTGTGGAAGACAGGGTGGCGTGTAGGGTCGTAGTTAATTCCTCCAAGCACAGACTATAATGTGCCTTGAAGGTTGAGGGTATTGCAATAAAGTAGTCTTTTGCTGTTTCATTTTGAAGGACGAATATATTGTCTCGAGGTTAACACAAACAATCTACAGAAACACTTCCAAGGTGAGGTACTCTAATAATTTGGCTACTCGGATTAACTGCGGACGACTTCGTGATAGAGGGGGCGCCTTCTCTGGATGGTGATTGTATACTTAACTCTGCTTGTATGATGTCCGCTGTGGTTGAGCTCCGTCGAAGTGGGCAGCCTTTGGCAAAGGCCCGCTGGGTGTCGTCGTCTCCCCTGGACTGCTCTACTGACGTACTGAGGTACTGTTGTGGCCGGGAGTTGGACTCCCGGCCTCTCGACTAACTGATTCCCTCTCCGCGCGGGACTCTAGAACGGCCTGATTCCTCGAACTAACGTCTCTGGGAGGTAATAATTGACTAGCTCCACTTCTCTCGTAAAGGGGTTTTTATGCTTGCCAGCCTCCCCCTTTAAGTGTCGGCACGTGTCTCTATTATTGTGGGAGGGGGTGAGGTGGTAGAAAGCAGAACAATGCCTTTCAAAACACGTGCCCTGGTTCCTGAAGGTTGGGGATGGGGGGGGGAGGTGGCACCTTGCCCCTAGCTTACTCTCGTCAGCTATTCCTTCGCGGTGCGTGTTTTCTGAATTTAGGCGAACTGCGTTTCTCTATCTCGTGAAACCTCCGCGCTCAACAAATCTCACAGGCTTGCAAGGGCGTAGGGGGGTGGGAGGGTGATTGGGAGGCCTAAGCAGCAGGACACGTGTAACTGCGATCCGCCACCTGCCTCGTGACACGTGTCAACTGGGGAGGCGCTCGCAAAGGGGGTCAGCAAGGCTTCTATTCCAAAAGGCATCACACGTCACACTTCTCGACCTGAATGCAGTTGACAACCTCCAGATCAAGACTGTTGCATTACAAGTTACAACTGTTTTTCTCTAGTGGGACAGCCATATTGGGACATTCATTTGTTTGTGTTTCATTAGTACGTGCTGTTCCTGTATTGCGTTTCGTAGTATTAAATGCTATTGCTCAGTTCTGTTTATTCTGATGTGAGTGTATATAGTATTAACAATCCAACAACATGATAATAACTACCATTTCAGTTCCTGCAATGTGTAACCAAAAGAAGGCCTCTGTTTCACGTGATATTCTTAACAGTTCATGAAACGAATGTAACCATTAGGAAATAAGTGATAATTATGTCACTTTCAAGAGGAAGAATTATGGTTAGTTTAGCCTTAAATGAGGTCATACCAGTGTGTGATGCTCATAATACATTATTAGTGAGTAATAGGCATAGAACCTTCAACAATTCTGTAGTGGAAAACATGGCAACAGCAACACAGTCAGAAGTATATAGGACTGAAATTAACGTTGCTAATACAGTTTGTAAAAACCAGGGGCGAGCTGAAAATACAAGTACAGGTATTCAAAGCCAGGTAAGTTAGTCATACATTGCAACTGGTTAATACTTTTTTATAAGGTACGAGGTATATGTCAGATTGATTAATTATTGTTACTTCATTAGGTTGCAGGTGATAATCTTCCAAGCAGTCATGATGACCATGTTGATGACACTTGTGAGACGTAGACTGATATTCTAAGCAACACATACAGAGTGATACATCAAAATCCCAGTGACGTAGGCCTATCTCATGAAGAAGACCTGCCCGTATGCACAAATGGTCAAATCAAGGTAACTCAGTGTTTCCAAGTCATACATGGGACATAGATAACAGCCTGATTCTCCTGCCAAATGCAGAAGGAAGTGTGCCGGTATGTAGTAAACATACATGAAAATTGATGACAAATTATTTGGCTAGTTTCTATTTAGGACATTCTCACTTTATAGTGCTGATAACGCTGACTCTTTTTCAGGTCAAAGGTACAAGTCAAACACTACAAAACAACACAATCTCGATAGATGGTAAAACTCTTGAGTTGTTAAAGGGAGTATTGCTACACATACTGACGAGAATGTTGATAAGGTGCATCAATTAGTCAGTTATGTTATCACATAAAACTTATATTTTATCGAAGAATATTTATTATGTACACTCTTCCTTTCAACTTTCAGAGTTATGGAAAACATGAAAATATTACGTTGGAAAATGATTAAAACTATAATGAAAATAATTACTGCATTGCTAAGGAATGTGCACCTCCACATAAGAAGCGCAAAAATTCTACAGCTGTCACTTAAGACTTGGAGGCAAATGATGTTCTAGATGATGACATGTCTAATGTGGACACAAATGATACCATGCAAAATGAAAGTCGTAATGAAGATTCCAAAGGCAGGCTACTTACAATAACAAATGGAATGCATTATTATTTTCTTCAAATCAAATTGTAAACTGTGTCTCTGACTTATTATCCATAACTTGGACATTCAGGCTAATGTTTTAATTACATATAAACTAAATACATTTGTCAGATTACCAGTTAATAATCCTTGCAGGTGGTTATTTATGTATTTCTTTCTGTTTCAGTAAAGAAGGGTTGTAAGAGGCAGCGAAATTAAGATGTGTGGCCGCGAAATATTGCCAAAAAAAAAAAGAACTTTGGTGAGGAATACATTAATACAAAGGGAAATACTATGCCAGAAAGAAGACCACGATCACCATGTATGAATGACCAAAAATGTAGAAGAAACTGTGCGACAATTTGGAAGTTGGGGAATATCACTCGCCAGAGGAAATTCATTTTGAAAAATTTTGACGTGGTAGAACCAAAGTACAGGTATGTAAAGGAAAATAGTCACCATTCTAAGAATTTAGATAATTATTTTGAAGTGGGAGGAAGGAAAACTAGAGTATGCAAGAAAATGTTTTTAAATACGTTAAACATAAGCCACAAGTTTGTTACTACTGCTTGGATAAGAAAAACGACATTACAGGTGTGGTAGCGGAAGATTTCAGAGAAAAGTATAGGAAGCAAAAAATTAATGAAGGAATTAAAGCTGGCATAAGAGCACACATTATGTTATTTAACATAATAAGAGTCACACTATTGCCGAGCTAGAAGTAAGCGAGAATACTTTGATGGAAATTTAATTATAGCTACTATGTAAAGAATGTATAAAGATCAATGCTGTAGAGTTGATCTGGAGTATGGGAAACAATACCTGTATGAAAATATTTTCAACAATGAATTTATTATCTCATTTTATCGACCAAAAATGATTATTGTTCTATATGTATTGCTTAAAAAAACTGTGAAGGACAAGAGAAAGAAAGTATGAGGGAAAAATATGAATCCCATATACTTGACGCGTGACAGGTACAGGGGATAGGCAGTGCGCTGTATTCACACCCTGCTATAGTTAGCAAGGGCAGGCAGGTGACAACAAAACTATGCGGGGAAGAACCGAAAGTTGAGAGAAACAGGGCAAGTCCCTAGAATTAACTGATATAAGCCCTCTACGAAGGAAACAGGGGGTATCCCCGACGAGATTAGTGCCGACACAGCTCCCAAGAACCCCCGTAAACGTCCTACCCAACCCTCCCTCCAGCCCAGTTGGAGCACGCGAGCAACTGACGAGAGACAAAATCCTACACAAAAAACGTGCGAGGTACACGGGGGAATTCCCGTTTTCTGTCGCGACAAATTGCTGACAGCCAACTTGAATATAGCGAGAGACGGGTTAAATTTGGGAGCAGCCAAGGTTCGGGATCAGACAGTCGTAGTCAGTTGTTCGAAGTCAGTGGTAATCAGTTGTTGACGAGGAGTTGTTCGGCAGCCGCGATGCGAGACAGAGAAGGCAGTTAGGCGAGAGGCAGTCATATCACCGGGCCGGAGTTCGGACCCGGCCCAGGCAATAATGTACAATCAGTTGTTCGCAGTCAGTTGTTCGGGAGCAATTATCACCAGCCGAGACGGGAGTTGTTCGGCGGTACAGCCGCGAGACGACNAGTTGTTCGCAGTCAGTTGTTCGGGAGCAATTATCACCAGCCGAGACGGGAGTTGTTCGGCGGTACAGCCGCGAGACAACATAGATGCAGCCGAAATGGTAGGCGAATCAGACACGGGAGTAATCAGTCGTGTGACGAGAACAGTGCCGAGAATATGAGTAAATTCCCGGAGACGAGTGGCAGCCCCAGTCCGAGAGGCGCCATTCCCCGAGAAGACGTAGTCGTGCGCCGTATGGCGACAAGGCGAGCAGTCAGTCAGTCAGTGAGTCAATAGTGACATCACCGAGGAGAGAATCCAGGAACAGCAGAAACTTCATGTGTAAATTCCCGAGACAAACCCAGTAAAAGTGCGAGAACTTATGAGTTCATTTCCGAAAACGTAGTGGCAGTTTCCGCGATGAGGAAGTCAGAAACGCGAGTCGGAAGCAGCCGAGGAGACGCACTCTCCTACAAATAACGCCAGCCGAGGTCGCAGAGAAAGTACAAGTCGCGGGAAACCAATCCTGGACTTCCAAGAGAGTCAGTCAAAGTCGCAGGAAGAAGCCAACTCACCATGCCTCAGCTTCCAACGAAGACAACTAACTAAAAGCCGCAGTCACAGATAAGTAGAGAAATGTCTCCCTTCAACAATCTTCCCCGACGCATAGTATTCAGCCCTTCAGGCTTATGAATTGCAGGGGGGCTCTGTCTTGCCAGTGTGTGTAAATAACTATGTGACCTTCAGACCAATAAAATACTGGTGTGTTAAATAACGGAGAATACGAGTATTTGTTTACCCCTAACACAAACACCACAGGTGCCCTTAGTGTGCACCAAAATAATTAAACTATATAAACTACTAGCCACCATCCTGTATAACTCAGGTGGCCTAGTAGCGACATACTGGTAGCTGAAAAGCAACTTCCTTGAGATGAAAAGGATAAAGATAAAGCCTGTGCCAAAGAAGAAGTGACAAGGTCGGGAGTATACTGCTTTGACTTGCAGGCAGTGCCTAGCACACCTTGTGAAGTGTGTTCTCAACTTTATTACAAGAGAAAACTTTCCTGTTATAAACTGACTATCTTTGATATGGTGTTGAAAGAAGGTTATTGCTATTTTTCGCATGAGGGCATTGGTAAACGGGGTTCCCATGAGATTGGTACATGTATGTATATGTTCCTAGAATCAATTCCCACACAAAATGGTATTTTATATTCTGAAAACGGTTGTGGGCAGAACAATGACAGATTCATGAATTCTATGCTTTTGTATGCTGTTCAGTATACTTGACTTGAAGAGTCACAGGAAATTGGGAAGAATTCACATTTAATGAACGGGGTGAAAAGGTAACATGGACTTCAATAAAAGTACTTCAAGTGAGAAAGAATGAACCATATAGTATGTTCAAAAAAACCGGTTACAACCAGGAAAGCTTTCAGTGCATCAATGTGCAAAGAACACAGCAAGGTAGAATAACACCACCATCCGTAAAATTGGCTTACAGTTCACCACCTAAAATTGATGCCAGCATAAAGAAAAAAAATTGTTGGATATTTGCGCAAACAACATAATTCCTGCAGTGCACTGGGAATTTTATAATAAACTGTGAGACAAACATTTAGATAACAGAACAAGCAGTTTAGATTCAGAAGAGGGTTAATTCTGTTCCAATGGGTGAATAATAGCTATGTTAAAAGATCTGTTACATTATGCATATTTCCAACATTATACTCTTAAACGAAAAGGTAACTAGGTGAGAATGTTTTAAGGTTAATCATAATAAAAGTTTTATGAAATTATATCATTTCACACAAGATCATCATAATTAGTAACAAGTGTATTGTTAAATAAATATGATGAAAGGGTTCATTAGCCCATGTAAATATGTTGCTTGAAAAAAAAATGTTCAAATGGCCCCTGTACGTTCATTTTTAGGTTAGTTAAAAGAGTGTCATCGCAAAACAAACACCATAACACATCAACGCAAAATAGTTACAACACAAAAATGTCAGGATATTAAATTTTTAGGTGCATTTGAGATATTTTTAATTAATACATAACAAAACCTAAGCTTTTTCTCATAATGCGAAATAGGTTTTATGCCATTTACACTAAACCTGGATTTGTAGTGCTTCTTCAAACTTTATTTTGCTCTCCCCAACATTCATACTTTTAGAGTTGTAACACTCTAGCAATGAGGTATCAAAATGTCCAGGAATACCATGTGATCTTTGTCCAAGTATGGTTTCAATAAAATAGTTACGATATTACAAGAACTTTCCTAGACCCACCTCATCAATGCCACTATTGTGAAATCAAGAACATGTCCAGTATGACAGTCACACAAAATAAAAGTTCTTATTCCAAACCTATTTCGTTTTGAAGAAATATATCATTTGAAAACCAAGTGTTCTTTAGAAGAGGAGCATGCTGTTTTCAAAGAACAGCTTTTTGTAAAGCATACAAGAATTACTAAAAGTATCTCAAATTATGTTAACAACAGCTCAAATTTTAAATAATCAATCACCACCTTGCTCCACACTGTTGTCACAAAAATGCAGCATTCACAATAAAAGTACAAATCTGCCCTGTGACATTGTCTCTCCAAAAACTAATGCTTGCAAAAGAGAATATTTTGAGCATTACTTGCTTGGTTTCAGTTTCTTCACATATGCCATTAGCAAACATGCTGCCAGAAAACAAATCAACTCATAAATTGAGACTTTCCATTGTTTCATGTGGGAATGGGCTTGCAATATGTTAGGTACATGTTAAGTGACATGCTTGTAGAATCTGTTAACATTCATCTGCTATAAATGTCATCCATGATACGTCAAAGACTAGAAAAAAATCAACACCAGGGCTGTCATAATTACATTTGCTCTGCAGCCTACATTTGTGTTGTCATATGGATGACTAAAGGGAGAAAAATTATTTGAAGACCAAAATAATGTATCAAAATACATTTTTGCAGCACAATATTCATTTGTGTTATCACTGCTATATTCCTCTGAATCAGATGATAATTTTTTTAAAACTGTTCTTGAAGCCCTATGAGTAATCCCACAGACGTAAATGGTTTCGGAATGTTTTTCTCATTGACTGGAAAGTACTGAAAATCTGAACCACTTGATGTAAACACCTTTTTCTATACTATCACACCCTGCGAGAATCATCCTGGTCCATCAGATATCGTTCTCTCCATGCATTTTTTATAGTTTACAAATACTTGTTCTATAATCCCAAACAACAAGCGAGAAAAAAATTAATTAATGAAGGTGTATGTTGAGATTTTTGTATATTAAACAGCAAAGCATACTGTACTAAGCAGCTAGCAAGCTGTCACACATTCTGCTATCCTGCTATCGGACTGCTTTCTCTCCCTCACAAAACCCTCTGTTAACCCAACATAAGGCTGTTGACACCTTATCTAAATGGTGGCTGGCAGAATTTCACCTCACCATCACTTAGAGAAAGTGTTTACCTGTGAAAAATTTGGCATGTGAAACACACTTCCTCTGGAGCCAACTCCACACAGATAAAAGACTTACTTGGAACAAAAACTAAAGAAGTTCAATGAAAATGGTGGTGTAAGAAAAACACACACTCAGACTAATGAGTATTGGACCTATATCAGTGCTCAAGGGTATAAAGGCTTGAATGAGATATCTTGTCCCTCGCGTCAGGGCAATGCTGAGTAGAAAACAATTTATCTCATCATTAGCACAGAGAAATTATTCATCAGAGGGTGAGATATCTCATCAACAGCAACAAAAGGATTAATCATGTACATGTATAAACATCACAAATCTTTACCCCGAGCTTCATTTTGGGAAATTGTAAAATAAAATCTTCATTTATCAACTATATTATCTTTGTCCTGTCACATGAGTAATAAACTGACTACAAGGCTGCATATGGGTACTATGTGGCTAAAAATTACAGAAGACTACTATGCTTGCAGTGACCTTGGCTGGTATTATGCTATATAAGTGACAGCACGAATGCTTTAACACAATACACATGTTCACTGTAATGAGTCAATTGACAAAAGTTGTTTGCATTCAACGAGGACATGATTGTCAGACCCCATAAATTTAGACATTCAATCTAATTTCTCATTGGCTGAACATGCCTTTAACCACTGCTGGTGATGAAATTAAGTGGAAATGTCAAAGCACTGACCAGAAAATCACTCTGGTAAGCCCTAGCAAATAACTAATCAAGACAGCCAAACTCTGAAGTCTATTTATTGAGTGAGCCAATAGTCATACAGCCACATCAATAACTGCTGAGGAATTTCATTAAGCTCAGGTTCAGTGGCCAGCGATAGAACTCTCTGCTGGGACGTGATCGCACTTGATTTTCATGGTTGTGCCACTGTCAGGAAACCCCTGATCACATGCACTAATCCCTGGCATTGTTGGGGTGATGCAAACACCATCATTGTACTTTGGAGCAATGGGAGAAGAAATTGCAGAAGTGATGACTCAAAATAAATGATCTGGCACTTGGATGGATGTGTGTAAACTTGGGTAATGTAGGGATTTTCATCGGTTCAGTACACACAGCTGTGGCGGTTGACAGTTTTATTTAATTTAAAGGGTGCCTCATTTGACTAAACAATCATGTCAGTAAAACGTTGATTGTCATTGCACATGCTCCCAACCTGTTTACAAAATTTGACATACCTCTTTGGGTCATCTTCATTAATAGCATGAAATAACATGAGAATGTCGGGCCTCCAATTTACTTGCTTTAAAATGCAATGGACACTTCATTTACTGACATCTGACCAGCGCAGCATGCCATACGGACATCAGCTTTTTGGATGAACGTGTAAATGTGTGCAACATAGCACCCAGATTTCCTTTGTGTGTTGTCATTCCCTTTATACCGCACCACCCTTTCTTCACATCCCACACAGTTCCATCATTCTCAAACCTGTCATATTATAATTGTGTGTGTTACAGGTGAAGGTGGCACAATATTGAATTCTGCCCTCCATTGTCTCTGCATCTAAATCATGCTCTCACATTTCCAGTAACACTTTAAATCCATTTATGTTGCTTCAAAGAAAACCTTGTCACATCTGCCATTTCATCTATAACTGTAATGCTGCCACTCGTGGCTGAAAGCAGAACTAACAGCAGTGGAATGGCTACACATGCTCGCACACACCCAATGCTGTCCTTATAGCATCAAATACATGCAGTCCCATCACATTGTCTTTAATAGTTCCTCTATTATTAATGTACTAAGAATTTAAACAATTTGGAACATCCAGTATATTTATCTTCAAATAAAAATGTCACTAAGCTCTAATCAAAGCCTAAACATTTGAACAAAGAATGTAAACAGATTTTAAAAATGGGTTGTGTGTGTAGTCTTCAAAAATTAAAGCTCCAACAAACCTGTGACGAATACACAGTATTTAGATATGCTCATAATTTATGGTTTACCACTATTAATAGAGGATGATGAGTGAATAATAATGTAATAATGTTATTTACGGATGGGGTGACCAAATCTAAGATTCTCAGAATCCACCAAATCTTAGGGATTCGAAGGTTCGGTTGGTTTGAAAAATTTGTGTAGATATTTGGTTAATTTTTTTTAAGTTTTTATTTTTTTTAGGTTAAATTTTTTGAACAGGTTTAGGTTATGTGACACAAAATTGTGTCAAACTAAATTTTACAAAGGACGTTGTAATGACGCAGTTATAATAATTATCGGGATACTTGGTTCATTTTCTTTCGTTTTGCGAGGCTTTGTAATATTTTATCAGGATTTGAAGTTATTGCCGTGGTAGAATGTTTATCGGTCGTACGTTTGCTTTTTCGGAAAACTTTGATTTTGTTCGCGTCAGCATTTGCAGACAGAAGCTTTCCACCTTCAGTGAACATGTTTTCTTTCCAGAAGGTTCTAGAACATTGATTATTTTTCACTACGATGCAGTTCGACATGGTGTGAGGAGTAGTTGCCATGGGGGTTGCACATGCTTTCGAAGGGATTCCGGCCCACGCCATGCCATTAATTTTGGCACCTTGGGGCGAGGAGTGGCGGTAGGCATGGGGCGACTTATACCCTGGGTGCCTACCGCCCGCTAACAGAATAGAACTAGCCCTCGAGAAAGACCCATCGAGCAGGGCAAATATCTCCCACACCGGCCAAGTTTATCCTGCTAAATTATTTCTCAGCCGGTGTGGGAAGTCGCTAGGGTGGCAGGAGGGAACTGACATCCCTCCTGCATGCGTAATTTCCTCTTGTGATGCAAGTTTGCATGACATGATTAATAAGTAAACTATAGTAGCACTGCTTTTTACTTGTTTGTCTGGTGAAACTCACTGTTCGGGACTCTGTCTATTTGAAGCTTGTGTGTGAACTGTTTCTTTAGAATATTAAATAAAATTACAGTAACTAAACAGAGACACGGATTCATTTTTATTTTATATGGCACCTTTCACGTTTCATGTGTCTACCGATTGAGTAAACCAAGCCATTCTGATGACTGCGACGTTATAAAGTGTAAAACTTAAATTTTCCCCAATATTAACACTTGTGGTAAATGAGGTATTTTACCACAAAATCACCCCGTACTTTATAGCAAATGCACAGTAAAAGGTACCAATTGTAATGATTAAGTGAGGTAGATACTCTAGAGTCCTAACCTGTAGTAACAGCAAAGTTGTTTGTTTTCTTATGCTTGTAGCGGGTTAGATTTAAAGAAAAATGGCCATCTTGCAAACAGAAAAAAGTAAATAAAACAGCTATTTTCATGCTATCGAATGCTTAAAAATGTCCATGTACAAAAAAACTCACTCTAAAAATGCTACTTTTTAGATTGTGAAATGCAAGAAGTGATATATTTTCATTTATCGATTTGTCAATTTTATACTAATCAAATTATAGATTTTTTACTTGTGGAAAATCCACAGCCGGTCTGTGTTCGCGTTCCTTAATGATCACATCGTTGCCTGCCTGCAACGTCTTTTACATATTTCCCAATTGTGAAAAAAAATTAATTTTGGAGCAAAGAAATGTAAAAATAATACTTTTGCATTGCCAACATTAGAAGGTTGGCCAATGCAAATCTCTTTGATAGGAAGTTTATTATTCACATGTTGGCCACCATACATAATCTAGAGAACCCATCTTCACCAATGTGCATGTTGTTTAGAAAACCTTATTTTTATAATTTTTTTCTTTTTGTTTTCATTCAAAAATTAGAATACACAAAATTAGTAGAGGTCTACGAGTACTCAAAAAATCAAGCTCAAGACAAATACCTACTAACAGCTCTAACTCTGCTCTAAATAAATTTCAGGCACGAAAAATTTGAGCTTCTATATCAATGTTAGGTCATCCAGTTGGTGACCGATGAGACTGTTTTACTGTTAATGGAAGAAAACAACACACTGTTTATTAATGAAACGTAAATATTTAAAAGTTAGGCATGTTCCCGTAAATGGATTCCTCGGAAATGTAGATATGAATGTTGATTAACAGCCAAATTGGACTAAAACTGGGCTGCAAATCCGCCTAAGATGCAGAGCCTCACAGGATAGTTTGTTAAATGTTCGCTAGAAAAGATGACTTTATTCATTCATGAAATGAATTTTTAAAAGATAGATGTGTTACTGTTAAAATTGTTCCTCAGAACTGCATATATGAACACAAATTCCCATCAAAATTTGCAGAAAATCGAGGTCATGAATCAGTTAAAGAAAGATGCAGATGCTGATGAGATAGTTTGTCAGAAAAATAAGATTATTCATATGGACTTTGTTCTTTGCAAAGCACAAAACCACGAAATTTGCTTTATTTATTTGAAATTGCATAATAAACGCTTTGTAAAAACACAAAATAATTGTGTAAAAGATTTACATGTTAAGTAGTAAATACGTAGTTGGTTCGAGCGATCTATTGCAAAAGTGTGGGTTAAATTGATAGCTAGGCGGAACAACATTCAATAGTATAGAATGAGACGTAAACTATTTTATAATGACGTTTACTTACGTTATTGGAAAAGTGTTGCTTTAAATTTGATGTTCAAGTTTTGATACAGCAATATAAGTTACCAAGGGAGAGTTCTATATATTTGTCAAAACGTTAACGTTACTGTGTGCAAGTATTACTTACAAATATAATGAGCATATGTGTGCCAAACATGCAAACTTCCAACAGAATGGCATGCAAACATGAACAATTTGTCTGGTGCATCTGAGCGTTTCGCAAATGTCAAAAGAAAACAAGCAGAAAATGGAAACACACAATGATGAATAGATTATTTAAACACAACTGGCTTTTATGGCCGAAAACATGTATAAAATAAAGTTATTTTGTGTAATATTTTTATATGCTGTTGTAACCTACAAATTACAAATGCAAGGGCTGACTATAAGAATATATATAAAAAGTATAAGCAGCACTGAAGAAAGATATAATTAAAAACAAAAAAGTATTTAATGACTCTCAAGAAACCAATCTTTAAATTATTTTTTTTAAGGATGGAGAGAGAGGGAAAGTGAATGATGGATGTTCACCCTGTGAGCACTCTTATCATCTGTGATAGCCATGTTTTCAAGTCTAACCTTGAATATCCAGAAACACATTTTTTTTTGTCTCTACAGCAGTGTTAGAAATATTTTATTTACTTAACATAATCGTTATGATTGTGAAATGTGTAATACCAACAATATTCCATGTGATACGGAACATAAAGCATTGTAAGTGATTGTTCAGAATTTGTTTAGGTTAGGTGTGCGCATATTATTAAAATACTCTGCTTTGGAGATAATAGTTAAGTTTCTGACAACTCAAAAATATATAAAATCAAAATAAGTTGGTAATTAAAAAAAACACTCAATTTATTCAAAGAATTGGAAAGGCAAACAATGTTTAATTTTTTACAATTTCTTACCTTTTGCATTAGAAACATAATGCAGAATTCTCACAGATGGCACTAGTCTCAATTCGCTAGTAAGCCAGTGTGTACGAGAGTGAGTGTGACCACACTTTCAAATTGGGACACTTCGTTATATGTATGAATCATGCTGGTTATTCATGCCATTGCTTTTATTTTATAAATTCATGTCAACTCTGTCTTTTATATATACACACATATGTAGTACTGTATATATTGACTGTTATGTATTTTTTTTATTGAACTGGTAAATCTCAGGCAATAAAATGATATATTTACGTAAAATAAAGCACTTCAATTTAATATTTTGCTGAACAAAAATTAACTGTACACGTACTTTTACTTTGTGATATTGTATTATATTAAAAAAAATCACAGACATTTTAGAAAAAGTAACAAAAAACATACTGAAATAATTTTATCAAAACTGTAGAAATCATCTCAACATTGTCACAGAAAACCGACGGGTTTATATTGAATATTTTAAAAGGTAGGCATGTTCTGTTAAAATTATTCCTTTGAACTATAGAAGTGTACACAGATTACCTTTGCTATAAAAGTTATTTTTTTGTCTGCAATAAAAAAGGTTGAGCTTGAGCTCGGGAACTTTTCAGTAGGCTCGCCCGGGGCTCAGATTTAACTAAAAATCCCAGGGTGGCAAACCTCTAGAAATTAGGGCTTGACTTCCAAGGCTATTTAAATTATGTATGTATTGAAGACTGATATAACTTATTTTCTCAAACTACGGTGATAAGGTTTTTATTTGGCAGGTTATGGATTGTTGTGCAAGAAAGTGCCGTCTTGCTTTTTTTTATTGATTTAACGTTGGCATAAATAAACTAAATGTGGACTCGTCCATGTTTGGGTATGTATTCCGTATAGTACGATTAGGCAGCATAATCCTACGAGCCAAATCATGACAGCAATTTCAGACGTGTGGGAACATTTTGTTTTGGACAAACATGACACCACAAAAGCTTCATGTTAGTTTTGCAGTGCAAAAATATCACGTGGAAAATCATAGAATTAAAGATTCGGGTTAGGGATGCAGTAATTGCAGACACAGATTCGAAGGTAGATTCGGATTCGAGGGAAAACTGGATTCGCCCTATCTCCAATGTTGTTATAAATTAAACAAGTCATTATATCATATAATATTGCTATTTATGCTCTATAGAGGAATACTTAATAATAATAAATAATTAAATATAAATACATTTTTAACACTGTTTTCCTGTCATGTCACAACATTTATATTTTACCACATTGTGATGTCATACTAAATCAACAGATTATCATGCTCAGTAATACAATAAATTTTTACTCATTTCAAATTACTACATATTTAATAACCAACAAGCTGCATATCCAAGAAGTGAAAACATTTTATAACCAGGTACAAAAGTATGGTGGTGAACAATATTTTGAATGTCAGCAGCCATGTTAACAGCAGCACTGGAGTTAGGTGCCAGTAAATAAAGTGTCCATCACATTTTAAAGCTAGTAAATTGGAAGCCCTACATTCCCACATTATTTCACAATAGGAGTCAAGACGACCCAGATAGGGGTATGAAATTTTGTAAGCAGGTTGTGAACATGTGCAATGATAAGGAACCCTTTAAATTGAATGGAACTGTCAATCACCACAACTGTAAGTACTGGGATGGTGAAAATCTCCACATTATGGCAGAGCAAACAGTTAATCTTCCTGGGTTAACAGTCTACTGTGGCATGTCTGCCCGAGGACTTGTGGTGTCATTCTTCTTTGATGAAACGATGACAGGCAAAAGTTACCATACCATGTTGTACGAAAACATTGTGCTAGGAGTTCACCAACTCTTTCCAGATAATTGCTTTTTCCAGCAAGATTTATTGTCACATTACCATCAAGATGTACGGTCACTTCTGGATGAAACATTTGCTGGGGATAGATATAGGCAGATGAAGTGTTGATTATTCACCCACATCTCCAGATTTGACACTATTAAATTTTTATCTGAGGGGAACTCTGAAAAACACTGTGTCCTCCACAAAACCACAGACACTGGATGACATTAGAGACACGATTGTGACCACTTATTAATCCACTCCCATGGAAACTGTAGCTACTATTTGTCATTCTGTTCTACACCATTGCAGATAGTGGTGTTTGTAGGAGAGATGAGTAGGAGATGGCTTAACAACAACTGGTGTTTTCAGGAGCTGGAAATCAATATATAGCAATGAGGCAGACCCCCTAAGGGTCAGGGGTGCACGGGGGTGACACACTGATCCTTACTCCCACTTTGTGGCAGCTGCGCAAGCTGGCTGCACGCAAGAGAGGATGGTAGTGGGTGGCATTTGAGGTAGGTCAGGTTGCGAACCGGTAACTGTGTCAGGCAGATGGTACTTATGCCTGCTTAGCGGCAGACCAGCCCCTGTCAAGTCATCTCATGTATATAGCTGTGGTGGTAGGGGTTCAGGCAAGATGTAACAGTGGTTATGATTCTTGTTTAGATGGCCAGCCTCAACATTGTAACAGCAACACTAACCATCTACTTACAGGTCACTTTCCTTACACATTGTATCTGTATACAGTTATTATTCTGTGAGTCATTTGTGCCATCAGTCGTATACTACACAAGTAGGAATTTTGTTATGATTATAATGGATAGCATAGGAGAATAGTATTATGTAAAATTTTACTGAAATACAACACCATATCATTTAAAAGCAATTCAGTACACCACTTTCCTTGATTTTACCCATAAATGTTATTGAAAATAATTTTTATGTAAGTGATGTAATTATGGTTAAATGCACATCTGCCAAATGTTGGAATAAATAACCACTGTAATTTTGGAGGGTTCATTTCTACGATACATAACCACGGGTGAGAATTTGAATATTGCACATATTTAAAAAAGAGCATTCTAAACAGCATCATGCTATATAATAAAGAGTGGGTAGTGAGGAGGGGGGAAGAGAGGAAAATGTTTTACTTATAAACAAAAATAATGACATTGGAAGATTTGACTGTAAATGTTTTGACATTCCACACATACTCATTTTCCTCGTAAAGTAAAATTAATTAAAAAGTTTCTTCAACTGTCCATTCCTTTGATTTATCTATCGTTTTCAGAGAATAACATACCAACTTTGTTAAAACTACAAGACTAATTCTCTGAGACAGGAACTCTCCAAGACCTTTGGCAACTTTTCTCCAAGAGCACCATACTTACTACTGAGTCAAGTCTCGCAACTCAATCTCAAGCTTATTTCTTTGGCTCTCAAGACCTTGATGTTAAGAGCCACCCAAATCTCTTCACTCACTCACTCACTCACTCACTCAAGCTCATTTCATCTGAAGTGTACACATAACATTAAAGTGGTGAACTGTTGTTCTTCCAGGAAAATTCCCTTCATTTCGAGCATTCACAAGAGTCTCACCTTTACTATGCTTTTATTTACCAACCCCTTCCCCCCGGGGTTTTGAATTTATTCTTGGCAATAATTTATTACCTTCAAGAAACTCCACTCACACTCTTTTTATGGACATAATATAAATTATAATAATCAAGAATAAACTACCACAAAAAAACAGGTGAAACAGACAGAGCATTTGTTGTATGTAGCCACAAGCATATGGCAGCTTCAGCATTACAGCTGCTGCAAAACTTTCGAGTGAACCTGTGTTCATATGATTCTCATGTATGCTGTTTTCAATGATGGGATTTGACAGCAGTTATAATTTGTTCAGCACTAGCCTGTTAAAAATGTATGAAAACTATACAAAGACAGAAGAAGTTTCATTTAGAATTGTTTTAGATTTACAATATCATATACTAAAACATTCTAATCAATACTGAGTGTGTACTTATATGCACTTCTCACACTGGTGTGACATATATAGTCCATTCACAATTACTTCCAACTTTTATGAAGCCCTACTAAAGTTCTACTTCCAGGATATTCCTCCGTATCATGAAAACAAAGCTTAACCATGTCTAGAAAATTACACCAAAGGGTCAACGCACCACATTCCACAACATTAATGCACACACAAGTGTAATAATATTGAGCAAGAGAACTATTTCTTTCTAGGCATTACCAACACACCTATTTTATTTCTGTTTTTATTCATACTAATTATAAATTAAACTTTATAATTTATAGATAGTGTTTGGACTTGGAATGTGTACAATAGCTCATGTATATAGTGAAAATAGTGACATACAAGACTTTGCAACATTTTTGATTACCATGGGCATTTTAAATTTCCTGCCCACAAGATAACATGGGTTGGCAGCACTGGTATTGCCATTTAAAAAGTTGGTGTGACCGCTTCCGCTGGAAGCGGTGAGTCAGTCGTGCAACAAACATGGAGGTGAGTGGTTTTATTTTGCGCCACTCCAAAACGTTTTATAGTTTAGTGATGTATGTTGCATCGGTTTTAGTTAGTTAACTTATGTAGCATGCAACAGATAAAATATAAGGAAAAGTTCAACAAAAATTAGATACAGTAGAGCACCCGTCAACCGGAATCGTCGGGGGAAGGGCTATTCTGATTGTGGGGAAATTCCGGTTATGGGAAATTAGGGTCGGATGGTGTGAAAAAGAACACATTTTTAGTCTGAACTCATGTATATGTGGCACTTAATTTTAACTTAAGAAATCAATGAGTGTAAATGATTAGTTTTATCCTTAAAGTTACAAAACCATTAAACAAAAAACACTACGTACTGTTTATGAAAATGTGACAGTCATAAAACTCCCGGTGCTGCGTGAATGGCCTTCATTCCAAACCTGCTAGCAAGGGTTGTTATTGCTTCACACGCGTGTGTGCGTGAGTAAGCGAGGCCTAGAGATAATCTAGGGCTGCATCGGTGACATTATGTTACTGTTTGTGTTGACGTGTAACTAATAAAACTTCCCTAAGTATAGTCAATTCCGTGGACCGTTTTCCCCTTACTGCATAGCACGTCTGCACAATATACATTTACAAGAGCGGGGCTGACGTATTATAAACAAAGTTCACAAAGTACCATATTTTAGCGTGTATAGGCCGTACATTTTTACAAAAATAAATTACAAAAAGTGGGGTGCGGCTTATTTACGAGATATTGGCATAAGAAAATGTTTACCCCTAAACCATGTTCAGGAATTTGTCAACAAAAACAGTACGCTCTAATGTTTTAACTTAGTTTCTAAGGAAGTAAAAAAAAAAACAATAACAAATGAATAGCTCATCACTCATGATTAAACGCGTATGGGCCGCACCATACTTCAGCCTGCCTGTCCTCGACAGTTCTGCTTTGTATCACCTCCAGCCGCCGTCCAGCTTGCTCACTTCCTTTCTCTTTTTTCTGTCTCTGTCTTGCTTGGTGTCCTTCCTTTCCACGTCATCCACAACCTCCGGTTAAAGAGTGCTCTACTGTACTATAGTGTTAACACAAGTATAAAATGCTTGTGATAAATGTCATTATTTAGGAAACAACAAAACATCATCCACGGGGTGATTTTTCAAAGGTTCGATTCAAAAAATGTAAAGGAACTATGAACAGATGCTATAATATGCATGTTGCCTACATAACAGGTAGTGGAATACTTTTTTCAATTAACAAATGAAAAAGTGTTAAATAAAAATGACAGGTTTCTATGTAATAGCACAAGTCCAGCTTTGTCGTCAGTAATTCATCACTGAAAACTTAATTATGCTTTAATGCTAAGCAAGTGGTATTCTATCTTAAGTTTATACAAAATAATTTGATAGCAGTGACAGGTTTTGTGGTGGTTACAAATAAGTGTTTGGTTTCACTTGGTCCACAATCACACATATATGCTGCTTCAAGCTCTTTGCTAAGCTTCTCACTACTGCCTTTAAATGTCAGTGTCTTGTCTAACAAACATTTGTAAAATAACACAGTTTCTTCAACATTAAAAAAGTCTTTCGGATTTATGTCTTGAATCCACACTAACAAATCAGTTTTCCAATCACTAGCCGCTTGTTGGATAACACTTTCACTTTGCTACAAAAACACTTTCCTACAAACAGTTTTAAAATAAATGTTATTTCCCTTCGTAAATCTATCCAACCAACCGGTGCTGGCATTAAATTTGTTCTGTGTAATTTCCTCAGCTTTAGCTGTGTTAAGGAAGAGGAATTTATTTTATCCCATGCCTGTTTAAAACACATGTTTCGATCTCAAGATTGTCCAGCCCTTTTGCTAATTTTTTTTAGCTTTATCACTTTTAAGTTACGCTGGTCAAGATTTTATAAATATTTTTTAAGGTATGTAGACAATGTCTTTCTGTATTTTACACTTCTCATTCCACTTAGCGAATGACTGCAGTCTTCTCAGCAAACAATGTTTTGTATTGCACTTCAGCCGGTTTGGACAGAAACATGTTGCACACAGTTCAGTAATCATCAAACACTGACTCAAAGATACACACACTGTAACTTTAATTAAATATGCACACTTCTAAAGCAATAAACGTTGCTGCTGTAATGTACTTCATCTGTGAGCGCAAGCAGAGTGAAGAGGCAGTGATTCAGCGCAACACAATGGCAACAAGTGATTATGGAGGGATGGGGTGACTATTGTCTAGAAACATAAAGAGGCACGCATGACAAAATATCGCTCAACTGACCTGCATTACTTCTGAACCCTTTTCTAATCGCTAGTCAAGCCATAAATAGTTAAGGTACGAAAATAGGCATGCCATAAATTACTCCCAGGAAGGAGACAGCCATGGTAACATTCCAAAAGCTGCTAGTGCTATATTGCATAGTAAATTATCATACTTTTTGTACTTAATTTAATTGGATTTAACTTTGAATTATCCAAAAATATATATATATATATATATATACAGACAATATTATTTCTACCATTATTTTGTATAGAGATGTCAAAGAACCACGGAAAGTTCCAATCATCTACAATTTCTAATTTAAAAATTCAAATTAGCCAATTTTAATTGTACGTATAAAAGATTTTGCCAATCAAACTAACTGCAGAAAATTACATATTACTGTAACTGAACTATATACACTGTGCAAAATAAGTTTTGCATTACTTTAAATGCACAGTAATTGGCAACACCCAATAGTCATTTCACATTAAAAAAAATAAATTTACCAGTCATGTATTGCCCCGTATGATTATCCTGTGCTGCCAACTAGAAAAGCATTAATCACATTCACAGCTTATGCTTGTGAAAAAGTCAAAATGCCAATACCTGGCAGTTCTGAAAGAGCGTATCTAAAAGTTAGATATGGGTTGCATACCGCACAAAAGGTTCGAGAGATTTCGGATTGTAACTGTGGTGAAAGTGGGATATTTATAGAAAGAAGTGGCTGACTGCTCAGAATTAACGAGCTGTAAGTCTTATGTGGAAAAAGTATAGGGAAATAACATTCTATGGCAACATTATTATAGTGGCTGTACTTATGCCACTACGGTGGCTCCAAAATATATTTGTAGTGGTCAATACCAGCAGATACTCATTTTTCTACAAGCAGTTGAGACCTTCAACAAGTAACGAAAGTGCAGGTATCAATACACATCATCCGGAACAGGCTTCCCCAGGACCACAAATATGCCTTTAATATGCTATCGCTGAATAAAGGGATTTGCCTGCAGGTGTACACATCTTGACAAGGAACTTGCCACATGATTGCATATCATATTTGTAGATGAGATGTGTGTACATCATGATTCATAATCTGTGAGAGTGTGGCATAACCATGCAACAACAGCAAGGTAGCTGCACTTCTATGAAATCCATCCGTACAATAGTCTTGTTTTTGGAAAGGAATAATGCTTGGCAGATGTAGCCAAGCTTGTTTTTCTATAACTGTCTAACCTGTCAGCTCTAAGTGGAAGAGACTCTAGAGCACATTGTGCATCCCTTTTGTGCTAAAATTTGTGACCCCTTCATACTAATGGACAACCATGCTGATCCACATAGGGCACACGTTTTGGAGAACAAATTTCAGGAAGCGACAATAACAAACATGTTTTGACCACCCATAATACCCTACTTTAAATGCATTTACATGCATTTGGGATGTTAAAACATGCAACTGCCAAACACTCAGATATGGCACTAAGGCTGCCTCTGAGGCATGGGATCTCATTCCTCAATGCTGGACAACCTAATTTGCAGCATGTCCTAACACGTTCACAATATCGTCATAGCATGGTGATGCTAGGCCATACTTGCCACTAAGGACATGTCAAAAAAGTTTTATTAATATGGCACAGAGATGATGGATTACATGATGCTTGGGTTCAGGCTCTGCGAGTTGTATGTGGTGAACAAAGTGAATTAAATGCTATTTCTTTGAGTACATTACACATATATTTTTATTAATTGGAATTTTCTTCAACATATCTTCCCTTAATGTAAAGAACACCAAAGATACAAAACTTTCTTGATGCAGTTTAAGTAAAAAAAAAAGTGTTTCAAGTAAAGTTTACGCTTAGGTAGCCTACATTAAATATAAGACAACATAACTACCATCAACTTTTTATTTATACTTCTCTCAAACATAAAAAATTGTACTTGCTGTTACTTACTTGCTGTACAAATAGCAAATAACATTTGCATTGAATCAAAGAAGAAGAACATGACCAGCAGGGAAACTGAGGCACCAAGTGGCAAGCAAAGTGCTTGCATTGTGTCCAACGTGGTCACACCTGAAAGGAATTACAGAAACATATTGGTCACAAACTCCATGTAGACAGAGCTTTTCTGTTAACATAAACTGCATGATGTACATTAAATCCAATGTTATTATATTAAGAGGTTGTGAGATTATCACATAGAATTAACATTAACCATTAAGTCATACTGTTTAAAAACACTTAAAACAACAGGAGCAACACAAATGTTGCGTGGCATTATAATGTATTATTCAAAGATCTCTATTCAAAGATCTCTAAGTTACAAATACCAGTGCTTCAAGTCATCCTGAAGGTAACAACCTATTAGATTTTCACTTATATTACCTTGATATGGCCTATGTGGCTCATGCAACATAGACAGCAGCACCTATGATGATGCCAAAAAATTGAAGTTAGATTTCAACCAATTTTCACAACTTTGCAAACTTTCCCAATTAAATTTTGAAACACAAATTACGTTAAAAATATGGATTATTCAACAAGGAGTATATAAACCTTTCCTTTATCCTTAGTCTTGCCTTATATTTAGTTTAATATTAGCATTGTAAATATCAGGTTTGAGAGTATAATGTTTTCATGGTAACTTCAAGATTTTCTGAAGCCCTGCTAAAGATCTACTTTCAGGGAGCCGATTATGTATCCTTCCGCAGTATGTAAACCAAACATTGCCATGTGACACCTGTCAAATGTTTTGTAAACAAAAACAGAGCCATGTGGGAACTGTCAAATATTTTGCTAACAGTGTCCATGTGGGAACTACCAAAATTTATTTTTGAAGAGAAACAATGCCATGTAATCTTAACTGTCATATACTTTAATAAAATTCTCCAAATGTCTAAAAAATGCTAATCAATTTAGCAAAACATTGTAATATGTACAAAAAGGTAGATTGAAGTACATATCGGAACTGCTGATTATATAGTTTAATAAACGTTTACTTATTGTATTAAGATTTATTTACATGTTTGGTGTAAGGAAAAAGTTAAATTTTACATAATAAACTTTTGGAAGTAGCACTCAGGTTAAAGATTTCACTGTGATAAATGGTACCGTATTTTATCACATATAAGTCACACATTTTATTTAAAACTCGGGGTGCGACTTATAAGTGAGAAAAATTCCTCCAGCCCCACACTAACGTTTCATTTACTACGAATTCACAGCCCGCGGCTCGATTTCCAAACTCTTCAGAGAACAAAATCACTTTAATTTTGAAACCTGCAGTGTAGGTACATCGCTATTCCATCAAAAAACTGTTGCACTTCTTCACTGCAACAACATCAAAACAATACTACGTGTGGTGCAAAGACGTGTAAGTCATGGCTAACATTTGGTACTCAAGAACCAACGCTAATGTGCTGCTATCTCTTACGCTCCACAAAAAGCTTTCGAAAATAATCGATTATCAGTTATTGACCAAAATTCGATTCCTTTTCATTCTTTTAAAATATTTTTTTCTGTTAAGGATTGCGAAGGGAATTACGTAACGGAAATATTCAAATGCCTTTCTATATTTTGCAAGTTTATTTGATAAACTGCAGAAATAACAACGCTAATACTAAAATTACATCTTAACCTAGAATTATCTTATAAGTAGAAAGGATGTGTTACGTTAGTTTTGTAACCACAATTCAGCGTCTCCAATATCCAATATGGCGTGGTTATACTTCTGAAAAAAAACGTGCCCAAACGGACAAGATGGAGTGTATGAGTCCGCTGGACAGACACTGAAATTTATTTAATTTCAATTAATAACAGTGAAATCTTTACCCATGAGTGCTACGTAAAAATGTAAATATTTAGTTTAGCAATATTAACTTTACAATTACGGCATTAAATTTATACATATTAATATTTAACCCACAAACTATTTCTTTTCAGCTATAACCAACATGTCCCTTCAAAATCCGTTGTTAATTCGTACGGACTTTTAACAAATTATTATAATTTATGGAAAAAATATACTTAAAACTTAAAACAACCAATTTATACAGTGCTTCAGTGCTAAAAGCAAAACAAAACCTTTTTCCATATATAATTTTTTTATAACCAATCGAACATGTAACTCCTAGGGTGATTTTTCAAAGGTTCTTTTCAAAAGTATCGAAGATACCGTGAATGGATTATACATTATGTATGTAATGAATATGACGTATTTTACAACAAAACTTATAAAGCCAGATAGTTTTACCACTGGAAGCTAAATACCAAGTTTGCTTTATCGTCACAGAAAAACAGATCATTCAAACATCACACAGATAAACTTAAATTTTAAATGTAAGTATACCAAAACTTCTATGTCAAACTTATGAATTTTTATTCTACTATAAGAAGAAACCAACTCTAAATAAATTAATGTTAAAAACTATAACTGATAATCGTATATTTTCTCCAAGATTTCAAATAGCAGGTATCAAATTTTTTCAGGACATTTTCTACAAATAGTAATTTACTGATAATTTTTAACAAAAGTTCAGTTTTTCTTATCACTTTTAAGCATTACATTTACATAAAACAACAATATGCACTACCAGGAAAGTTACGCAAAACCATTACCTAGCTGCAAAGGCCTATCCAAAACTAAATGCAAATGCATTAAATAAAAAAAAAAAAAAAAAGATTTTTCTTTCTTTTTAGCTTATTTTTCAAAGGAAAGATAGGCTTATAAGATTACGTTTTGTGTGCGCGCATGTGTGTGTCTCCCCAAAAAACTTTTGAACCTGTGAACTGATTGTCATCAAACTCACTACACCTATAGTACTTAGTAAGGACATCCTTCTATAAAAGTTTTCAACCAAGTTATATGCTTGTTTTCAAAATGGTGGCCTTTTTTTTTTTAATTTAGTGTCTTATTTCATATCTTGGGGACAGTTTATCCAATTGAGTCATCCAGTTACAGAACTCATCATGTCCAAATAAATAAAACTGTCAGAAAGGGCTAAATATATTTGAACTAATCGCAATGGGACAACAAAATGCAATACATAGAACTCTGGAAAATTAATACAAATCTTTGGACACGGCATGTTTTGCTGCATTGTGAAGGGCATAACGAGTTTTTATCAGTTCATATATTTGCAGACGATTAAAAAATTTGAGGTCAACTGGAGTATACACATAATACGTGCCTGTCATGTTCATGAAGTGATCATCTGTGAAACCTCGGTAGTCCCAAAATTTGCAGTTGCCATCAAAGTGTGGTTATGAATGAGACAATAAGAGACTTGGTCTAGATAAAATATTTTTAATTAATTTATTACTGAAAATACTGGAATAAAAATTTTTCTTGAAAAACATTGTTCTGCCAATTTTATTTCAAAAAAGCTCTCTACTCCTAAAAATGGTAAGACAGAAAATATATGTTATCCAAATGTTTAAGAGTTAAAAAAATAATATAAAGAAACACATTAGTCCATTTACATTCTTCACAGAACCATACCTGCCAACTTTTAAAAATTCCTATCAGTAAAATTTTATAAAACAATTAAATTTGGCATAAATCATATGCAGCAATTTTCACATAACCAACATACTATTCTCAACTTATCCCCTAGACTTATTTATGACCTAATAAACCATTTTACAAAACCAAATACATACTGAAAATACATTGAATAACATCTTTTGTAGAGATTTAAAAGTTTTGAAACAATAAAATGTACAACAAATTTTTAAAATTGCAAGAAAAAGAAAGTAACTAACTATTAATAATATAAACTGCCAACTAAAAAAACAAAATCAGGTGATCATACCTTGGAAAATATAATAGTATGGGTGGGTGCACTTCAGTTACTGCTGCTGAAAATTTCATCCTGTGGCATCACCTGCTAGGTTAGGTATGGATAGAACTGTACTTTTGATTTTACCCAGGTTGTTGTCAAAAATGTGACCTTGAAAGGGTAAAATTTTTCATTTGAGTTGTTACTTCTATCATTTGAAAAAGTGAATGGCCCATTCTGCAAACACTGAACAACTTTGAACACTGCATCAGCTGCCATTTCATTTTGAATAAAAGTTGTTTTTGTACGGTTACAAGATAACTTTTTTTGCAACACCAGAGTCTGAGAACATTTTTTTAACATGGTACTGGCATAATCTGCTGTGCTAAGTGGAATATTATACTCAACTAAGAACAAAACGAAAAAGACATTCTGCATTCGTGACATCCCAGTGGACATTTGTAGTGTTAAAAAAGCTGGAGGTATCCTCATTTCCTTTCTAGCTTTTTATATGACCCACGTGCTTTAGACATTTCACATTATTGGTTATGTCATTTCTACCATTGTGGGCTAGCCTAGGTACTAAACTCTCACCTATACATGATGCAGAACACAAGTTTCTTGTCTTTTTGAGACTTTTGTATACATGGAAATTCAGCAATGTACGAATCCCTGTATGTTTGAAAGTACTGCTTTTTCTTTAACTTGCTCATTTTGAAACAAGATAAAACCATGCATAAAATTAATCACAAAATGCATTAGTAAAATACCTCAGATCATACACTGCCACTACTGTTAACCTAAAACCATAACATGAAAAAACGCTCACAAGTTACCACCAGCTACGTCCCATACACAAGTCATGTTAGAATGATTATTTTGTTATCTTACAGATGCAAAACATGTAAACACCTGGCTCTAAAATAAAACGATGACCCACAAAAATGTCAGCAGTACATCCATATTATTCACCTTCATATCACTGTATGATACACTGATCAAACAAAACATGCTTCTCAAGAATGTTTAGCAACTGCTAGGCGGTAATATTATACAACACATAGCTATTCAGCAACTCAACATCTTCACTTTACAGCCATGCTTAGTAACTGCTGGGTGGGTAAATTTTCTTGACAGAACGGGCAAATACGAAGTAAGACAAAGAGAAACTGAGTTTCGTATGTGTTATCAACAGCCAATAATAAAGACTATTTCAATGACAAAGAGACTTCTTTGTTTACATCTTATACAGTCTCCAAATTTACAGTTAAACAAATTTTTTTTAAATCCATAAAAAATCACAAGCTTCCGTAAGACAGTAAAATAATGCACCAATCCGTAAATTTTACGGGATCATATTTAGTTTCCTGTTGCTGAAAAATGTTCTTGAAGAAAACTAATTCTTCATTTTCCATCCAACTTGTTCCAAAGTGCTATGTTACCAGAGTACTTAGATCTTGAATATTTTATTTCTTCAATGTTGTCCCTACATCTTTTACTCTGGTTGACATGGAACTGAAAATTATGCAATGTTTCAGTATGCTTTTACCTTCCCTAGTGTCCACATTATAGTTCATTTCACCTTGCACAGCTGCCTGCTTTGGTTTTTCAAAGAATTATCCTTTTACACAGTTTGAGCATAAAATGCCACGAACCAGGCTCTTTTGTTACCTAGCATACAGTCTCTTTCCATTACAACACAGGATAGTCTCTTCCCAGTAGGATAGTCTCTTCCCAGTAGGATGACAGTTGGATGCAATCTATGATGTTTATATAACTTTTGTCAGTAAGAAAGGTGGAATGTTTCTTTATGTTAGCTTCAATATGACCAAAAACCCTGTCAGGGGAGGATGAAAGAATGCCCCACTACTGGGAATATCACCTTTACCTCCTTGATTGAGGGTGGAGCATCTTGTGATAAAAACTTTACTAACATACCAATCAAAATCTTGTTTTTATTTTGGCCTCTGCACCCTTCAGCAACCAATTTAACAGCATGGTAATTTGAAGGATCAGTGGAAATATATCTGTGGTAAACTGCAGATGCAACATGGTTGGATCCCTTAAGGTATCCATTTTCCAACCAAACAAAGTCAATAGTTTTATCTTTACCTTCAGACTCTTTAGAAGCACTCTGACAAATTGTGAAATTGTATAAGAACAGTTGTCGTAAATAATATGCAGTTTGGTCTGGTATCTTTTGGATGGATTAATTTTTTTGGCAATCAAAACTAAAAGTAATTTCACAATAAACATTTTGACTAAAATGTTCACTAAACACAATTGGTTTTTTTTGTGTACATTGAATTCCTATTTTAAATCTTGCTTCTTTCCTCCATGTTCGCACAACTTAATTTGTAGCAGTCTGTTGCCAGGGAGCCAAAACCAATATTGCAATCATTATTAAAAATTAAACGGAAATAATCATATTTCCCCAGTAGATGTGGATTATATGATTCTAGATATTAGGACCACAGTTTTTTAATACTAAGTTCACTTGATAAATATTGACAGATTGTGTTATTGCTTTGGCAGTAATGGGATTCCAGTACCTGAGTAGATTCAATAAACATTTACACTGCTTTCTTCTTTCTGGCATAAAGATATGATTTTCTGTCATTCTCTCGTTGCTCCGCAGGAGAATTGCCAGTCCCAAGGAACTTTTTGCACAGTAATTTAACTCTGTCTCTTGATACACACGTTAGTAAATAGTTGTTTACATATAGGCACATTTTCAACTTAGCTGTCTTTCAGGCACGGTATAAAATACTTCGTAGTTACCTTTTCTCTATGTGTGTCTGTGTTACCACTGGCGGCTTCTCTGGCGATAGGGAGTTTCTACTGTAACATGACGTAGTATGAAGTTACTCTGTTTGCCTGTCTGCATTAACATAAAACTTCTGATGGAAGCGAATCACGCCTTGCATTCTCACTTTACTGCATTGATAAGCCTGTACTGCCTATGGTGACATGAAGATAATGGTGGAAATGAAGATGCTGAATATCTGTAACATAAAACAGTAATATATAATTTTATTATTCAGCGAGAGCCAAAAATATGTCTGAATTGAAGAAAGGCTAGATAAAATGTGCACCACAATAAATATTTAAATGACTACTACACAGGGCCGAATTTTCCACATTGCCGCCTGTAGGCCAATAAAAATGTGTTCCCCCTCCCCCAATTCTTTTTTAACATTTTTTTCTTTGTATATTATATTACAATCTGCAGTGACAAGATCAAGTGGGTCATTATAATTTAAATTACCACATTAATATATTATTAATTAATTACTGAATTATAATAATACACAATTATTAATTAAAACAAGTTCAAAATTAAGTTATTTAATTAACTTATAAAATTCTATATTTTATTATGGTAAGCTATATTAATTTAACTTTTTATTTGTACGCATTTCTTCTAGTCTTCCTTTTGACAACCGCAAGTAAGTAAATTCTCACATGGTATAGAGTAGAAAATGAGCATTTGGCTGAACAGTTAATCTCTGGAGCACTGAGTGGTATGTTTACATTTGGATACACTTTTAAAAAGAAATGTTTTTGCTATAGAAATTTGCATAATCTTGTCATGTTGCCATTTCCTTCTCTCGTAAAAAGAAGCTATAACTTTCACTCTGCATCTGCAGCTCTTCTCCAAGTGTATCAGTGATTACATTATATATACAAACACGAAAATGATCTATCCTGTCTTAGGAATTACTTCTCCTTCCTAAGTCTCATACGACCTCAGTGTGTGCCCCCCCACCCACCTAATTTGTCAAATTCTAGGTTGTGAATGACTTGTAAGACATTCATAATGGTCAAAGATATCTTTCTCTCTTAAATTTGCAACAAACTTGAACAGAGAGATACATGTTAATAATGACTTGTCCCAAATCTATGTTTTACTGACTATAGTTTGGTGCTAACAGTATTTAATATGTACTTTTAAAACTTGTTACACTTCCTCTGAGAGTTTTCATGTGACAAAGGTATATTTAAATAAATAAAATATTTCTTTAATATAGATGCATGGATCTGTTGAGATAGTTGTGCTTAACAGCTGTCTTCTCTACCAGTGAGAGTAGAGTAAGGTGCTGGTAGAGGAGAGAGTGAATGCCAAAGTGGGAGAAATGGGAATACCCCCGAGGAAACCCACCAGCCAACGGCTATATGTCACATTTCTCACATGCTAAGATCCAGGCCCTGCCTTAGTGGNCCCCCGAGGAAACCCACCAGCCAACGGCTATATGTCACATTTCTCACATGCTAAGATCCAGGCCCTGCCTTAGTGGAAGGTGAGTGATCTAGCCCTTCTAACACTGCGGCCTTGGATATTTTTGTAAAATTAAATGTAAACTAACATCACGTCATGTCACTGTTTCATCACATAATTTTAACAGTATTAATTAGCAAACCGTAAGGAAATGTTGGGGACGTGCACAGAAAAGTAAAAGTGTGTCTACCACACCTTCACTCAGTGTGGACCACTTTTCCCTGTTCATCCAGCGCGGACCACTTTTCTTTGTCATTACAATCAAAAGCTATTTGCACACCGGGTAACTGCAAATGACAGCTTTTTCAAGTAGATGTGATAAATCATCAATACCGATATTTCAGTTATCTAGATTTCATGTCTGGCCATTTTACTTTAACTGAAGTGCTGTGTTTTAAATTAAAATTCACTGCAGTAAAAATTTTTTTATTAGAGCACAAATAAAATTTGTATTAATTCTTTTTATAATAATTTTTTTATTACTCTTATTGGTTATACAATTATTATGTACTGAATTATTTGTGATAATTTACTGTCAAGTTTATTAGTTTCCAGTTTAACATCTGGTTGCACATAGGCAGCTACTTCATGAACCAAGATTAACTTTCATTATAAGTAAAACCTTTTAATCATAAATCAGTAACCCCAACACCTTAATTTTTACTGCAATAAATAAAACATTTGATGTAACTGAAAACAAACTACTATAATTTGTCAGCTACTAAAGGATAGAAATTTGAAAACCCGAACCACAGCAAAGTTCTACTAGAAAGTCTACAGCTCCTAGTGGTTGTTGGCGGCTATTGAAGAACAGTGCAGTATATGCGAAATGGTACACTTTCTGGTTGATTAGTGCTAAAATCATTTTAACTCATGGTTGGTGGTAGATGTTGGTGTTGTCGGTGGTTGGAATACCTTGCACTTTTACCACCGACCAGAGAGCGTTTTCTAGGTTCTGAACGAGTGACAGTAGAAAAGCTTTGAAATGGCGGAAAATACTGTATTCAACCAAAAATAAGATGATAGTATTCACTTTAAACTGTATTTTATAAAATAGGGTTCTTCTTACAGTCAACAGCAAACTATTTCAACCTACAATAACACGCAATGTTTACATACCCATTCAACTGCCAATCACATCACATGTAAGTGCATATATTTTTCATATAAATATACACACACACATAGTTGATAATAACGCTAAATATAATTCAGTTATATCCAAACTTCCCTATTTACATTGTGGTTTTAGTATTAACCTACTGCTGCTATGTAAATAATGGTGGCCATTTGGAATTCAAAACATGAAACTCATAGATAACATGTTATGAAAGTAGTGTGAACTTTTTACACTTTCATACCACGGCCGTGTTCCAAACTACCAATGACCTGCAGTAAATGACGCATGATTTTGGTTCTATAAGGGTAGCACTAGCTGTACATATTTCTTTCAAGTGTTTAGTATCTACTTTGATATTGTTATTTTAGTCTATGGGTATGTTTTTTTCTACCACAGTAAACAAAACAGAAGTTTGTAAACAATAATCTGAAAATATTTTCTGAAAGAAGAGAGTGAAAATAATATGCCTTATACAGTATTTTTTTAATGTCTTACAAAAATTAAATACTAACATTTATTACAGTGTACATTTATAAAATCAATNTATGAAAGTAGTGTGAACTTTTTACACTTTCATACCACGGCCGTGTTCCAAACTACCAATGACCTGCAGTAAATGATGCATGGTTTTGGTTCTATAAGGGTAGCACTAGCTGTACATATTTCTTTCAAGTGTTTATTATCTACTTTGATATTGTTATTTTAGTCTATGGGTATGTTTTTTTCTACCACAGTAAACAAAACAGAAGTTTGTAAACAATAATCTGAAAATATTTTCTGAAAGAAGAGAGTGAAAATAATATGCATTATACAGTATTTTTTTAATGTCTTACAAAAATTAAATACTAACATTTATTACAGTGTACATTTATAAAATCAATCTCTGTAATTTAGTATTTTAATTTTATGCAATGATTTAAGCAAAAAAATTTAAAGTGATTGAGCTTATTATTTTTCTGTGATTCTATGCAATGACTTTCTAAGCAAGAAAATTAAAATTGTGAGTAAATTATTTTTCTTGAAACATGATCTTATAATATGGGGGTCGTCTTATTTTTGGGTGAATACGGTAATTGTGCAAATAAAGATATTCATATCAAGTTGATAATGCATGCCGTAACTCAGCAACCAGCAATATCTGTGTAATTACATAAAAGCTAAAGCAAATCATATGAGTCTATTATATTTGCAGACTTATACAAAGAGATTACATGATTACAGACTAATTTAAGTTAGCTATGGGGGATATTTTTTTTTTCAAAATTCTATACAATTAATTGTTATCATAAAGAAATAACTTAATTTTTTAAATATAGCTTACTTTATTGTGTTTAATTTTAAAAATTTAAGCCGACCTCCTGTAGCACAGTCGGTTGGTGTGCCGCCGGTCTGGGTTCCAATCCTAGGTAAGGCATGGGTGTTTATTTAAGTTAGGTTATAAATTAGTTTGTAAGCTGACCCCTGATAAGCCTTTAGACATAACACCATGGGATGCTAACAAGTTCTTTACAAAACAATACAAATAAAAAATTTAAAGTATTAGCAATAAAAATGTTGTTTGCTTAACTATAAAAAATTCAAATTCCAGCAATAGCCAATCATAATAAATGTTACAGATTTCTTAGGGCTTTACTGCTATATGTTGGCACAGCTGCAAAACAATTTACAAAAACGCCAACCCTGACTACTGTGCCATGGAACACATCGCACACCAACTGAAAACCACAGACACCAACAACTACCACCACCATTGCTTATTGTGCCAAAGGCTCCATACTCCATCTATACAAATTTCTGTCCCCTAATAAAAATAAATTGGTAGCTGGCACTGGCTGGTATAGAGGTAATAAGGAGATTTTTATTAAGTTTATCTTAAATAATTGACTCTCAAACACTTACCAGTAACTTTGTTTGGATTTATTCTAGAATTGATTTAAGTTTTATTCTAGCACACAGCTATATACAAAATGCAATTAATGTTTTTCCGATTTTGTCCATTATGCCAAGCTGCCCCTTAAAAAGTGTCGCTCTAGGTCCGGGCCTAGAAAGCGTAATGGGAAGTCCGGCCCTGCTAATACCACGCTAGAAATTATAGTTGAACATACTCCTTACCTTCTACAATGGAAGTATGACATTGAAAACAATATACTCAAAGTAATAAAATTATTGGAACATTGAACTCCAACACATATACATGACATGTTTGGTACATTTTTTTTAAACATTCTCATCTTAACCTGTTTCTGTTATAAAGATGAAAGTAAGATTAGGTTATAGTATAAGGTAGACTTACCTTTTTCATTCAGCAATATTTCTTTTCCATGTTTCCTTGCTTTTCCACATCCTTTGTATAGAATGCATGATTTCATGAGTCTTAAAACTGTTTCCAATGCTGAAATAGAGTACTCCACAATTTTCTTTGTTCCGCACAGTAGTTAGGTCCCAAAAAACATAAACCCACGTGTATGTCTGCAAGGATGCCAACCCAGAACTTAAAATACCTTATTGCATAATAAACAAAGCAAACGCATAATTTAGTTATGCTATAGTTAATACCGGACAAAATTAATATTGCAACAGTTTAACAGATAGCTGAAGAATATGTATGGGACTTGATGAATTATGCAGCAGTTTATCCCTGCATGGAAATAACAGCTTTTGCAGCATGATGAGATTTGCTGCAGTTGCTATAATTATAAACTCAAATAAGGATGGAATAAAAGAGTTTTGAGACGTATGTATTGTAAAACAATTTTGATTTTTTTTTCTGCTCAGAATGGTAGTGGCAGCAAAATTGTAATTTTTTTGGACATGATGAGTTTTGTAACTGGACTACTCAATTCAAACCAAACTTTTTATTTTGAAAATTTATCATTAAATATTTAATTTACACTAACAGATAAAAAGTATCCGGACACCCACCCAAAACTGTCCTACAAGTGTGTCTTAGATACACTGCTCAGTAGCAGACATTAACATAAGGTAAGCCCAGCCATAATGGACTAAGCCCACCCTTTGCCTTTATTACAGCTTTAACTCTGCGGGGAGACTGTCAACAAGGTGTTGAACATCTCCAAGTAACTGGCCAACCATTCTTCTTGCAGCGCTGCAGCAAATGTAGTATAGGCTATTCACTGTAAAATTAGCACTTTTAAATCCCACTCATTTGGAATAATAGTCAATAAGCATACTTTATTTTAACCTAAAACGTTAACTTCAGAGTGCAGTAGAATACATACACTGTGTTTATTACATACATGGCAATATTTATATAAAAAGGTGGTTATTAAAGGATAAATAAATGTCTGAAAGGGAAAAGTAACTAGGGCCTCAAAAGTGCTCACTTTACAGTGAAGCAAAGTAGTAAGTAAGTAAATAAGTAAGTAATGTAGGTTTTTGGAGTCTGGCGTGCAGTTCCAGTTCATCCCGAAGGTGTTCAATTGGACTAAGGTTGGGGCTATGGATTGGCTAATCCATTTTCGGGACCCTATTGTCAACCAGCCACTCACAAAAAGACCATACTTCATGGCAGGGAGCATTTTCATGCTGAAACGCATAGTTATAATCTCTAAATGGGTTATATACCGTAGACAATACACAGCCAGTCAAAATGTCCTTATATCCTTCTGCCTTTAACGTGCCCGCAGTATTGTAAAAGGACCAAGTCTCTTCCATGAAAAATACCACCGCATTGTCACACCACCTCTGCCGTATTCCACAATGGGCACTACTATACAGTATGGCATGTAGTGTTCACCTGACCTTCACCAACTACACCCAAACCCTCCCATCTGACTGCCAAATGGTAATAGGTGATTCATCACTCTAAATCACATATCTCCATTCATCCAAATTTCAGTGGCGGTGCTCTTTATACGAGGGTTATTCGGAAAGTAAGGTCCGAATCGCCGTAGCTAATCGAATGTCGCGCGAACATTGTAACGCGCACCGACACCTGGCATGCCTTGCTCGTCATCCGATGCCATTTGCATTGGTATTGTTGCAGTGTGCTGTTAACAGTGTCAATTCAAAATGTTTAAAATAATTGATCAGCCCGCCGAATGTGAAATACGGTCAGTGATTCGCCGTTAGGTAGGCAAGCGCTTCGCCACAGATGACGACGTGAAAGAAGCCGTTACAGACTGGTTATCCTCATAGGCGGCAGACGTCTATGACTTAGGCATACAAAACCTTGTAGAACGTTTTGATAAATGTTTAAACAAATGTGGAAACTATGTAGAAAAATAGAGAAAAATGTAAGGAATTAAATAAAAAACGTTTTTTGAAAAAATCTGTGATGTTTTGTTTTATAAGAAATCGGACCTTACTTTACGAATAACCCTCGTACAACCAATGTGGCACTTTGCATTCACAGGCAAAATGTGTAAGTTATGTGCAGATGCCTGAGCTTTGAACCCCAGTCCTCAAAATTTCCAGTACATAGTCATGGTGTTTGCTGCATAATTAGTGGCACTGCGGAATTCACATGTGATGGTATCACACTGTGATGTAATGTTCCCGCACCACCTGTTTCATTGCTCAACGGTCTCTGTTGGCCAACACATGTGGCCTACCCTGCCATGGTTTTATTGTGGTTCTGCCTTCCCAGCCTAGGTTATGCTGGGGTTCTGCCTTCCCAGCCATGGTTTTGCTGTGGTTCTGCCTTCCCAGCAATGGTTTTGCTGTGGTTCTGCCTTCCCAGCCATGGTTTTGTTATGGTTCTGCCTTCCCAGTCATGGTTGTGCCTTCCCAGCTATGGTTTTGTTGTGGTTGTGCCTTCCCAGCCATGGTTTTGTTGTGGTTGTGCCTTCCCAGCCATGGTTTTGTTGTGGTTGTGCCTTCCCGTTTACACTTCACAATCATATCCTCCGACAGTCGACTCTCTGAAAACTTGTGAAGGGCGAATATGGATGGATTGATGGATTGCATACTGATATGGCCACCAATAACTACACCACATTCAAAGTCACTAAGCTCCCTTGCTCCATCCATTGTGGCGGTATCGTGTAGCACTGACCAACATTGAACCCTCTGCCTCCTATAGCAGCAGTCGTATTGATATCTAGGTGGGAGTTTACATTTGCAGAGAGGTGTCTGGATACTTTTGATTAGATAGTATGTATAGAGAGGTATATTGTTGTTGGTGTTCCTACCATTATGGAAAATAGCACTACATGAAAAAATAAAAACTTTTACATCATATCTTTAAACTACTCAACATATTACTGCCACATTTTGTATGTAACTTATATTACTATAGTCCATTTTAACAAATTTGATTTAAATGGATAAGAAAGTTATTTTCAACACAGCTGCCATATAAATATTACAGGTTAGTTTGATATACATACCATTCCATTTGATCTAGTTTGACCAAACTTGGTATGCTGAAAAAATCAACTACAAACATATAAAATAGCAATGCATAACCTCTTCTGTCCACCTTTTTTGTAAGATAGCAAACATGCAAAAATAAAATTTTAATATTTTATCTTGGAAAATAAATTGACTGATTCCTACGAAATTGAGCAATACACAAACCTAGGTGCATTTATTTAATAAGTACAGTAAACTACCAGTTTTCCAGGATAACCGATATTCAAGGTTAAAGCAATGGGGGGAAAAAATCTTTATTTTACATATTGTACACGTAGGTTATGTAAACAAATAATAAAATCATATAAGAATTCTATTTTTTGACAGCCAGCGTGTGGCAACATGTCATAAATGAAATTAACAACATCCCATACACAAAATCCTATATCAGCTGATGCATGAACGATTGCAAGAGAATTTCAAGTTAACAATTTTGATAGCTTACATTTGCACAACAGACATAGGACAACATCATAGACAGGAAGAGTTCATAGACAAAATGTTTATGTATTTTATTTTATATTGTTACAAAAAAGCTGTTACTAGTGTAACAAATTAAACTTCCTTATAGATTAATGTGCAAGTGTTTAAACAAAATACAACATAAATCGTATGTGTTAGTTTAGCTTCCTTTGTCTCTTCTTCATAGTCTGTAGCTAGTGCTTGCTAACATTTCCATGTGCAGGCTTCATATTAATTGAAAAGGCTGTACATCTCTCACAGAGTATTTTTCAAATATTTCCTAATTAATATGATGCAATATATTTCAAACCCAAGTTGTTTTAAGCCCGTAATAGATGAAATATTTACTTTTAAAAGACGTGATAGACATACTTTTGCCACATAAGAGCAAAATAGGCGACTGTGCTGCCATCTGTTGGCCAGTGCACGTGGCTTGCTTTGGAAGCCACACCCCCATGAAATGATGCATTTTTCATGTGTAAAATACAAATATACAAACAAAGTCCCAGAGTTTTACTTTTTCTGTGAGCTCAATTCACATTTTTGGTGCATCCAGAGTGCAGCACTGTATTGACGAAAATGGCAGTTATAGATATCATAGATAAGATGTCATTTACATTGAATGTAAAACGTGAATGTTGTGTGTGGTGTGTGAGTGTGTATGTAGGTATGTGTGAGTGTGTATGTATGTGTGTATGTGCATGTATGTATGCATGCATGCATACACTGAAGAGCCAAAAAAACTGGTACATCTGCTTAATATCGTGTAGGAAACACACCCCCCCTCCCCGAACCCGCAGAAGTGCCACAAGACGACGTGGCATGGACTCGACTAATGTCTGAAGGTATGCAGGAGGCAATTTACACCATGAATCCTGCAGGGCAGTCCACAAATCCAATATGCGCCAATTTGAGAAAGGGTTGCACATCTGTCACATTTAATGATTCCAGTCAGTCGTTGTTTGTCCCGTTCTTTCACAATCTTTTTCCGGCTGCAGCGATGTTGAAGATGTGATGTTTTACCGGATTCCCGATATTCATGGTACACTCGTGAAATGGTCGTACGTGAACATCCAAATGTTATCGCTACCTCGGAGATGCTATGTCCCATCTCTCATGCGCAGACTATAACACCACATTCAAACTCACTTAAATATTGTGACACGTCACAGTCTGCTGTCCACTCTGTATGTGATCTACAGGATGATGGAGAGCTAGATCACTTGGTCAACCTTATTGCGTAAGTGAACTGAACACATACTCAGGGGTGAAATCAGGCGGCTAATAAACACTTCTACTTTTGATTCAGTTAGCTAAACAGTTATTTATTGCATCATTACGTCACTCATTATATAGGTATGGTACACTGCACTCTTGGGTTCCGCTTCCTTCCCCCTTCCCTTACTCGTTGGAGGCCTACAGNACTTTTGATTCGGTTAGCTAAACAGTTATTTATTGCATCATTACATCACTCATTATATAGGTATGGTACACTGCACTCTTGGGTTCCGCTTCCTTCCCCCTTCCCTTACTCGTTGGAGGCCTACAGGTCAGAGTTTTAGTTTATAAACGTCGGGGAAAAGTGGTCGGATTCAGAGGCGCGGTTACTTAACTGAGCTGCCACTGTAGGCTGGTTTCTGCTCGCTTCTCGTCCCGCGAAGGCGTCTCTCGGCGACTTCGGCGCCCGTCCCGCGATGTCTGGCGCAACCCCCGCGTCTCTCGAGTTCTCCGGATTGACTCCCCGGCCGTCCAACTGGGTCGCACCCCTGGCGCTGACCCCCTCATCTCTTGGGTCCTCGGGATTGACTCCCCGGCCGTCCAACTGGGCCGCACCCCAGGCGCTGGCCCCGCGTCTCTTGAGTCCTCGGGATTGACTGATTCTCCACTTCCCTGCTGTGCTATATCCCTGTCCCCTCAAGGAATTCCCTACGTCATTGGCGACCTGATTTACGTCAAATTTTGGCGTGCGTCGATTAGGTGAAGCAAGCCTCACGCGCTGACGAGCGCCTCTTTCTATCACCTAGCACGTGCGTCATTGGAAGGAAAATTCGGGCGACATCGGTATGAGCATTTGACGCACGTTCTGGCAGGTTGTGAAATCGTCACTCTCTTCTCGGCTGGACGCGTCATGCGTCGAATCCCCCCCGGTAAATGCGACGTGGAATAATCTGCCAGAAAGTTACTGTATCGGTATCTGTATCGGTTATGGTTCTGTGCGGTGCATACGTGCTAGAGCGCGTGCTGTGTCCCTAGGCAGCCGTTCTAACCTCCCCTTCGCGGTGGCTTGCTCATTCATGTGTCGCCCGCGGACAGCTGACTCCCTCATCCCTCTCTCCCTTCTCCTATCTTTGCTTTAACCTACTTTTGGGTAAATACCTGCGAAGGTTAATGGCTCTCCTCGCTTCTACGGCGGAGTGGGTGGAAGGGTGGTGTGCGGCGGAACCCAGAATGTTTTACATTTTCACATTACATAACAACTATAAACACTCGCACATCCTATCACTGGTCGGCACACAGGCCTGTCTGAACAAAGGCAAGAGACACAATAACACTCTACTCAATTCACTATGGCCTGGGTTACCCCCACTGCTCCAGTGGCAACACTCGCCCCTTAATGCTGCTGGGGACCCTGGTCCCTACTTTACACATGGCACTTTATTTATGAGGGCTATTAGGCCTCTCAACAAAAAACTTCCTGGCGGCCTTTGACACCCTCTCTTATCTCAGCTGAGGCCTAACTCACTAATTCTAACCCATATTACATTAACAAATATCGGTCACTTAACACCAAGCAAACATGGTGGTAAACAATTGTGATATACAATATATAAACATTGATAAACAATAATAACAACACTCAAACCTTGTGGGAAAACCACTCGTAAACAGTTGGTTACCTTGGTAAACAGTGAAATAACTGTTGATACACATTGGTAAACAAAAAGTAAACACTGGCAAACAGTACTACTCATTAATTGAACTGTGGTAAGCACAATGAGACTGATGTCCTGCACCTTTTGTCGCGGAATTCTGAGTGGTCTTACGGCGCGTGTTTGCACACATAATGACACTGTAAACATGACCTCGTTAACTGAACAATTTGCACTTACGATTTTGAAATTACTGAAGTAAATTGTTCACTGTGCACTCGGTAAACAAATTTATATTCTTGCTGCAGTGTCTCGCACTTGTTGTTTCGACCGTTTGCTCTCAGCGGGTGACCCTCGGTAGACATTCTGCCTCGCGTCACACAGTCTGTTACTAGTGACGTCTTCGCGGCCCCTGGACATGTGAGGGGCCGGTACGTGCGCCGATCTCTGTAGAGAAGGTGCCCCTCCCGGTCTCTGCAACTATGCCACGGCTGAATCCTCCTGACGTGGTTTTTGTCTCCCACTGCCACCGCATCCTTGTCACCCGGCGGAACACGAGGGGGCCCCTTGTTGCCAGGTGCTTGGGTGTCGTCTGTGGGGGTTGATGGCTCGTCATCGGGTTGGCCGCTGTCGCCCGGTAGATCCNGTCATCGGGCTGGCCGCTGTCGCCCGGTACATCCTCTCGCCCTGGATCCTCCCTTGGGTTCGACTCCCTGTCGGTGATGACTCGCAGAGTGTGTCCTGTGATTGCTCCCGGCATGCAGGGGGTGACCTCTCCCCCTCGTTACCCACTTATTCCCCTCGCGGCATTGCTACCTATGCTCTCCGCCTGCCCCTCGTCATCCGCCACTTTCTCCCCACGTGTCATCGCTAGCTGTCTTCCCGCGTAACCAGTCACTTTCTCCTGCCTTCCCGTCTCTTCCCGCTTCTCAGATGTGCCCAGCCTATCATCATCCCGGTCTCCTCGCTCTCTCTGCGCGCTCCTTCTTGTTTGCGTGGCTCGGCGTGGTTTTCGGTGGATTTCTTCTTGGGCATCTCTTGCATTTCTCCTGGGGCCCTGAGCGCGTGGCTCAGTTATAGGGCGTATCTGGTCCCGTGCTACCTTCCGTATTTTCCCCATCTCGTCCTCCGCCCAGTACACATTACCTTGGTGCCCGATGACGACATATGGCCCTTCCCATTTCGGCGCAAATCCCGCATAGTATTTTTCACTGACTTGGCTTAAGGGGTGGTTACGTAATAGTATGTGTCTGCCCTCGGGCAGGTGGTGTCCGCTGCCTGCTTGCTCTGGGTATTTACTTAGGATGTATCGTTGCTGGTTTCTCCTAGCGGCACCTGTCCTCCTGATAGCTGCCCTTCTTATCTCCTCGGGGGTGGGCAGTTCTGTAGCCGCCGTTTCCCACTGCCATTCTCCGGGTTGTCGGAGATTGTACCCCAAGATCAGTTGGCTGGGGGACGTTCCCAGGGCGGCACTGTACCTGCGTCGTAACGTGTATAGGATTTCCGGGAGTGCCACGTACCACTGCGTGTGGTTGTCCTCGGTCCTAATGCGCGTGTTTTTTTTTTAGTTCCTGGTTCCGGCGTTCAGTAGGGTTTGCCTGGAGGTGGTATGTCGGGGTCTTCCAGCTTTCCGCCCCCCACGCCTCGCATGCCTTTGCCCATTTCAAGCCCGTAAATTGGGATCCATTGTCTGTTAATACGCACTTAAGGTATCCCCATCGGGAAAAGACTTCCCGCTCCAGCTGTCGAATGATTGTGTTAGCTTCCTGGTTGGGTATCGGGAATGCTTCTGTCCACCGGAAAAATTGGTCTGTTATGACCAGGAGATACCTTTTCCCTCGTGGTGTCCGGGGAGNATGTCTGTGGCAATGTGTGTCCAGGGGGTTTCCGGTTGTCTGGGCGTATATTGCGTCTTCGGTATGGGGTAAGCCTTGTTTTCACTGCACGTCTGACATCAGGCANACGTCACGGCTGACTCCGTGCCAGGTGTACCGGTCGGTCAGGGCCCTTAATGTCTCGTGAAACCCCGGGTGTCCCGCGTGGGGGTGTTCATGGTGGTGCTCGCAAATGCTGGTCCGGAGTGCATGGGCAACCCAGATTTTCCACTGACCTGTTCGTGGGCGTGTTCTTGCCCAGATGACGCCATCCCTTTCATCGTACCCGTCGGGATATTGTTTGATTAGTGCTGGTAATGCAGGATCGGCCTGCTGTTGGTCTTGTAAAAGTTCTCTGTTCTCGCAGAACTTAATCAACTGTAACCTCGGGGTATCGGGCTGCGGTCGCTTTGGCGGGGAGGGGGGTAGCATATGTTCCCAGTCCTCGGCTACTCTTTCTTCTGCAGCTGTCTGCGGCCGGCGGGATAATGCGTCTGGGAGCTCGTTAGTAGATCCCGGGCAATGCTCTATCGTGAATGTAAATTCCATTAGGAACAGCACCCCCCTCCCTAATTTTGCCCGCTCGCTACTACGGGTTCTCAGCCAGGTAAGGGCCTTGTTGTCGGTTCGGAGAATGAAGGGCCTATCTACCAGGTAGTACCGATATTTACGAATGGCCCAGATCACGGCAAAACATTCTTGTTCATTACTGTGGTAACTGCGTTCAGTCTCGTTCAACATTTTTCTGGCGAACGCTATCACATGTCGCTGGTTTTGTGATTGCTCCTGATATAAGACTGCGCCCATTCCAGTCCCGCTGGCGTCCGTTTGCAAGATTAGGGGGAACTCATGTATCGGCCGATAGAGCATGTCCATTTCGCTATATCGTTTCTTTAACTTTTGAAAGGCGCTTTCATGTTGTTCGGTCCACTTCCAGCGAGCTGTTGTGGGTAGGAGTGCGTTGAGGGGAGCCATAAGGGGGGTGACATCTTTTATAAAGTCGCGGAGCCAATTGCATAGCCCCAGAAACCGTTTAAGTTGTCTTCGGTTAGTTGGTACTTTGGCCTCCTTGATTTCTTGCACTTTTTCCGCCTTTGGACGATTTCCCTCCAGAGTAATTAGGTGCCCTAAGTATTCTACCTGTGTTTTCCCGAAGTGGCACTTCTCCATTCGGCATGTAAGCCCATGGAGCTCAAAGTGTTCCAGCACTTTTCTCAGGTGTATTTGGTGTTCCTCCCATGTACGGGAATACACTATTATGTCATCCAGGTATGCTAAGCAAAACTGTCCGCTGTAGCCTGTCAGTACCACTGCTGACATTAATCGCTGGAAGGTGGCGGGCGCGTTCTTCAGCCAGAAGGGCATTACGCGAAACTGCAAAGTTTCGCCCTCTGGGGTGGTAAAGGCTGTATACTTCCGGGATCCTGGGTGTACTGGGATTTGCCAGTATCCACTACGCATGTCTAGGGTGGAGAATATGTGCGTATCCCCTAGGTCAAAAAGCATATTCGCCATGTTGATGGTGGGGGCAGCTATGGGATAGACGACATTATTCAAAGCCTGGTAGTCGACGCAAAACCGGAGTTCTCCGTCTTTCTTGGGTACAAGCACTACCCTGGCATTGTATGGTGAATCAGTTGGTTCTACTATCCCTTGCTCCTTCATCTCTGCCACTTGGTCCAGTATAATTTTCCTTCGGCCGGCTGACGGGTTACCTGGGCGGCAGTATATGGGGCCAGGGTCGGTTACCCATATCTCGTGTTGGATGGCCGTGGTCTGTTTTAACCGGATGGATTTTTCGAATATAGTTACATGTGAGTTCAGGATCTGTAACAGTGATTGGAGTTTGTTAGTCTCTGTTGGTGGTTCACCTCCTTGTCGCAAATTTCTTGTGATTGGGGTGTTTTTATCTGGGCCTCCCAATTTATAACCTACCCTGTCTTGTTTGCCCAAATATATTCGCTTTTGCCCGCATTCAATTATACACCATTGTCTCGTCAGCCATGGTTGTCCCAGAATAATTTCTTCCACTAAATGTGGAGCGCAGAAGAAATTGGTTTCTATCGTCTCTACACTTATGGATACTGGCAACGTGATTCTCCCCTCTATCATTAATCGTGACTCAGTTTGTGCCATCTGAATGATGCGGGTGCTTTTTTTTCATTCCCTTTCTCTGTTCTGGGGTTAGCAGCTGGCTTTTAATAAAATTCCCGGCTGCGGCAGTGTCTAGGACCGCCTTAACATGGAGGCTATCGATTCTGACTTCGATCCGGGGAGCTGGTGTTTCTGGTTTTGGATCGCTCAGGGTTAAAATTTGTCCCACCCTTTTGTCTACGCCGGGGGCGACGGGTGACTCGCAGTCCCAGCGCGCGCATTTCCCGGCTCTTCGTGCTTCTGGCGGTTCTTGTTCCCTGTCTCAAGGGAGGAGCCCCAGGTAGCTTTCTCCCTCTCAGCGGTTATGCGGGCTTTCACGATAGGGCAATCGCGATGAAAATGTTTCTCAGGGCAATACCAGCACGGGGTATGTTTGCCCCTTGGCTTCTAGCGGTTTGGCTATTCTCGGTCATCCGCACTGGGCGGGCGTTCGAGGGGGCGGTTGGCGGGCGTGTTGTAACATCTGTTT